>PVKA01007782.1:0-76193 GCA_004027165.1 Ctenomys sociabilis | reverse complement strand
AATTATTCAATCTTTGATATAATTCAGCTGTATAAAAACCTGTAAATATAATATCATGTATGCACCTTGTACAATACCAAAACGTTATGAAAACAGTTTGCAATGTATTATTTCATCGACTCTGTATGGTTATGGTGTTTTGAAACTGTCTGATTGACATTTGTATTTCAATAAAATAAAAATAAATGAAAAAAAAATAAAAAAAAATAATAAAATAAAATTGCACTTTAAAAAAGATAATTAGAATAACATTAAAAGGAAATTTCAACATGGATGAGCAGAAGCAGCCCAAAAGTAAATGATTGGAATAGCACAACTATTACATCAAGGCAAAAGCAAATGTTATTTTTTAAAAGTTGTGTCTCACAAATCCATAATGGCAACTGTAGAAATGCCACCCTCCTCTTGCATAGTAATTGCTATATCTCATACTTTCTAAATAAATGACAAAATCCTCAGGAAAAAAACAGAGAGAAAAGCAGGACTAATGGTCATTGGTGGATATATTAGCAGATGGATGGATGGATGGATGGATGGATGGATGGATGGATGGATGGATGGAAAAACAAGTAGTTATGGTATATCCTTTTTAAATATAAGACTAAATTATCTCACAGATTAACAAATAAAATTAATACCATAATTACAATAGCTGAAATATTTATTAGAAATGAATAAAGTACCTATAAAACATGCGATATAACCATAACTATTATAAAAATAAAAGAAGCCTTCCATAAAACACAAAGAAAATGGAAATAATTAAGCATAAATATTTCACACATGAAAACTTACAAAAGCAAAGAAAACATATTTGGTGTGGTTTAGATAGAAATCATGCTTGTTCAGTGTATCAGGTTTTAAAAGAAGACATTTAAAGAAATCTAAATAATCTATATTGGAAAAAGTGTTACATTTTAACAGTAAACTAAACAGCCTACAGCACATGAAAGTAAATGTAGCTTTCCAGACATATGAAATAAGGATACATGATTTTCTGTTATTTTCATTCACTTCAATTTTCCTATAATCTGAACATAGTATTCTCATTCTTAAGATTTTTACAGTAAACTCATTTTATATAAGTTAAGAAACCTTATTAAAAAACTGAAATCTTGCTTCAGAAAACAGGAAAAAGTTACATAATTTTAGAAAATAAAGAGTGTACACAGTTAATATTACAGATCTTGTTTTTTGTTCTTAGTGAGGTATTTAAAGGAAGGGTAAATCTTGTCAGGTAGGTGAACATTTTTTTCTGACACTGACTGAACAAAGATCAGACTCCAGAATCAGGCCCACCTCACTCCTTGTAGGATGCCCCACATCTGTCAATTGTTTTATAATTGTGGAAATGTTGCATTTGAGGGACAGGGTAAGATACATCCAGTAGGACAAATTTTCATAAACATCCTGCAGGTGGGCAATTGCGTTTCAGATGGCCTTAGCCCATCCTGTCTTTCCTAAAAGGAATGCCTTGTATGTACCCACATAGTCATCTCTTTGACTTATAAAGACTATCTGAAGAAAGTAAATGAGGTTTTCTCCTATGATATAGGAGTTTTTCTTCCTTTTTGGGTTGTGTTCTGCTTGTTTGCTGTGCTTTTCTCTGATCATTACTTACTTAGCACACGGGATTTCAGCAGAAGGAATCAGCGGGGCACTAATTAATGCTATACTTCAGTATAGCCCTTCTCAAATGTTGCTCAGCACAACCTTATGAAAGCTCCATTTGGGAATCCTTTCTGAGTAAACCAGTTGTGCTTTTTCCAGTGCCAGTGATGACAAAGGTTAAATTACTGCCCCCAGCTGTTTCCCACATGCTGGGCTCACAGAGGACAGAGTCCAGCTTCCTTCCCCTGCTGGTACCTCCCCTGTGCTCTTATCTCTCTTCCCGCAAACCCCTCCCTCAGACTGACAGCCCTGGCTTGGTCTCACTGACCTGGGGCAACTGTCACAAGAAGGTTTTGATAAGAGACAGGATGCACACCAGTTCCCCTGAAACATAATTGGATTGAAACACACCATCCCTTCCCATCTAGGCCTAGCAGGAGAAGCACAGGCATGATGACATCACCAGTTTCACAACTAACTCAAATGAGGTTAATATAAGAAGCATTTAAACAAGACTGCAAGGATGAGGAAAATTCTCCTGAGCAAATTATCATTTGGGATCACATTAATGAATAGCTAGCAAGGGAAACTGTTTGAAGTTTTTGTTACCTTAACACATTAGGTTCTTCTCCCTTCTTGAAGAGAGAGAGGTATTAGGTCAAATAGCAATGTATGCAAAATAGCTACAATTAAATCAATAGACTATGCACAATTTATGAAACATGGCAAAATGGGACTTATTAGATGTTCTCTAAAATTTTATTCTTTTTTATGTATTTAGAACAGGGTCTACAGTGTTTCACTATGTAGATCAGACTCATACTGATCCTCCTCTTTTCAGCTGCTCATACACTGGGATCACAGGAATGCATCAGCACACCCAGTCTCAGTCACCACCTCAGCGTGCCCAAGGGGCAGGGCCGGCATGGCTTGTGGTGTAAAATGTTGTTGTTTAAAATAGAGAAATTATCTGGAATCATCTGAAGACTGCATTTGCTCACATGAGGTATCAAACAGAAAATTTTTTCCAGTTGCTACCAGAGGGATATGGTAAAGCAAACATCAGAAGGGAAAGCTAGAGATCTTTCATATGTGATAAGATAGGACTTTCACTTGCTCTGCTGGTTCTAAATTGTAGAGGATTCCTAGCAAATCTGGGAAGGGAATCTACTGAATGTAGTCAGTTTCCAGCTGACAAAGCCATAGTATGTCATTTCAGTCACTTCAGACCCGTACCTGGAAAGAAACAGAATTCATCCCACAGTCTGAATCTTTTTCCCATTTCATCACTGAGTGATGTCTCACCCTCCTGACTCTTGGAGTTAGTCCATACAGACCTGTGTTGGACCTTAGGCATAAATGTTGTAAGACACTAAATCTGAATTTATTTGTTATCATAGAATTTAGAAATAAAGACAGAAAGAGTGTAATCACACACACACACACACACACTCTCTCTCTCTCTCTCTCTCTCACACACACACACACATACACATCTTTTAGTATTTCCATGCAAAGAACAGTGATTTTAAGGTAGCAGTTATCTGACCTTTTAATGCTAAAACTAGACACATCAGGAACCCTTAAATTAAAAATATGCATCTTACAATTAACAAATATGGTGACGTGTCGCATCACACGATTAGTCAATGACAGGCTATGTACACGGCAACAATCTCCTAAGATTATATTGCCCAGTGACATTGCAGACAATTTTTTGTAAGCCTACTGCCTGACATTTGCACAAGGACCAAACTGATTGACAAGTTATTTTGGAACATTACCTTGTTTTTGAGTGACATATAAATGCTATCTTTGATAAACCACTTACCATTCTGTGTGCCCCATCTCCTGACTCATAATCTCAGTGGTAAGAGGAGGAGTTAATAAATAAAAATAATGTACCATTTCTGCTCTTTTGTTTTTAAATATGTGAAGATGAAGCAAAAACTACTTTATTTTTTCTTATCTCTCATTTTCTTTTATTACCCTTTTTTTCAGACATTTACTTTAGAGAGAGTATAGCAATAATTAATATGATATTAGAAGCATTACACATTTAGAAGACCAAAATGACAGGTATTTCAATCTGGTTTTAGCATTATACATTGCTGTCCTCACTGTAGCTGCTTAGTTCTACAGTCAATTGCCAGAGCCATAACACAAAACATCATTTCTTTTTTAAAGCATTCCCAGAATTATACAATGTCAAGTTATGTGTATTTGGACCTCTTCTCCTCTCAAAAATCATCTTCCCCTGGTGCAGTTAAATCTAAGCACATAACACATGGAAGGAGTGTTTCATCAGAAAATAAAAGTTCTGGAAACATGCAACAGGCAAGAAAACATTTTGAAAATTATTTAATTTTAAGATTCTAATGAAGAATTTTCCAGCCATCTTCACTGATGTGAGAATGATTGAATTCACTGAGACATTTTTTCTTGAAAAGTGAGGATATTTAGAGGTGTTGCTGAGTCCTTTTGTTAGTCCACTGTGTCACAAATACATGAGCCCTGCATCAGACCAAAACATGCCACGCTGTCCCTGCAAGTCGGAGCTCACCAGCTGACTGCATCTGGAATTTGTAGGTTGGCAGAAAGTAGAGAAGAGAAAATATGCACCGGGCTGTTCTGTAGCCTGAAGGAGTTTGCAGTTGCCAAGGGAAATGGCAAGGGAAGCACTGTGCTACTGACCATCTGGATCCAGCTTTCTCCCACGATCCTGCCAATTGAGGCTGGTCAAGTTCAGAAAACACTACAAAGAATACATAAGGCAATGGAGCATTGATTTTGTATGGAGAGCTTAAAGGATTTTTACATGTATTACTTGGCTGTGCAAACATGAAATAGGAATACAAAAAACCACCAATAAATACTTGCAAGTTTTAAATTACTGGGAGGGAGATGGGTGCTGCAAGTCACAAATGAAACATCACAGTGTGGCACCATATACCCAGGGTAAGTGAAATAAATATAAAAGGTAAGTCATCTCAGCCCTGAAACAATCATAAATAGCATAAGCACTTCTTTCCCCTATTATGGAAAACCCTGAGGATATAATCAGTCACAAGTAGCTTAGTAACTTACAGGTGCTGGCAGGGTGTAAATACAACTCTGTTTTCTGAGACTGACAGACTCTATGTGGTTATGCGTATGCATGGACTCAGCAGTGTATCTTGGGGAAAGCTAGTCTGTATTTTGAGAAAAACTGATTCACTGTGCCCATAAGAACCTCATGAAACATTCTCCTGCTAATTCTAGATAAGCAGAAAATTGGCCTTGTCCATTCCCATCAACAACTAAAGCAAATTTCTACTGAGGAAGAAATCATGTGGCTTTCAGAAGTGTAATCTAGCAATTCTCTCCAAATTGATTAGCAAAACAAAAGTTTATTGCTCTCCTCATCTTGCTTTAAGGTAAAATTTCTCAACCATAGTAACAGAATAGATAATCTAGCAATGTAAAACTAGGCCCTGCCCTGGCTATGTACTGGTTTTTCTATGATATCCTGATGTATAAAAGAATATTCACTGAAAGATTGAATGGTCATGTCTCACAGAGGCTTCCCACCCCAAAGCAAGTGTAGGAGCAGAACGCCACAATGAGTTTTCCCTTCTTCTCCTTCCTCCCAATTGTACAATGCCATTGATTATGTCTTTGACTCTGGGAACTTTAGCAGTTATTCTTAGGTAAATGGTTTAAAGAACTTGTGAACCGACTCTTTGATTCACATGCCACACATTGCTTAAATTCCTTTTTCTCATGGTTTTATTAGTCCATGTTTGAAGGATGTAATGATTTTCCTCCTCCTGGGGGAGTCGGTATGTGTACGCAAATGGATCTTACTTCTCTTTCCACCACCCCCCCCCCCGTTTTCTATCCCTATCACTTGTATGCTTGCTCCTCTATAAAATATCTATTCCCCTATTTCCTATTATGTCTCTTATTTTAAGAAGTTGAATTCAAAATTTCGATTAGACATGAGAAAAAAGTTCAGATGTCTCAGTTTCTCTTCTGTCATTGCTGGGACAAAATATAGGATGCCCAAATTAAGGTAGGCAAGGTTTATTTAGCCCACAGTGGAAGTTTCAGTCCATACTCAGTTGGCTCCAGGTAGAGTGGCACATGGAAGACTGCAGCCACTCATGGCTGCAGAAAACAGCAACAAGCAAAGGGAGGTGCAGTGGCTGCAGCTGCTAGCAAGTCTCTCTCCCCTCCTTACATCATAGTGCAGGTTACGTATTCCAGTCAGATGTAGCACTCATACCCATAATCCCAGCTTTGGATCATGAATTAATCATGAACCCTAGAAGCCACCCCAATGCCTGCATGAGATTTTGGGAGGAACAAAGTGACATAAAACATAACAGGAGATCTATAATTTACTAGAAGTTCTAAAGTACATTTTTGTCTCAATAGTACATAAAAGCTTATGGTATACTTGAACTTATTAAAAGAGTATCTCTTAAGAGATGTCAAACCAGACATTATTGAGAAGTATTCAAGGTATTAGAATCTGTTATTTAGCATGATCAAAACATTCCACAAAATATACCTATATCAAAGCACCATATTATATACTACAAATACAGGCAGTTCCACTTATCAATTAAAAATAAATACGTTTATTTAATGTGTATGACTATATCGTACTGCACAGAAGTACAGCCTCTGCACTGCTAATGCTTTGAGAACCAGTAGTTGACTATAGACCCAATAGTTTGCTGAACACTTTTTATGCCCTACTTTATATTATGGTCTGGCATATATTGTATGTATGCAGCACCCCTCACTCTACAGTGTTCTGGTTTAAGGAGCCAGTATCTCAGCATTTTAGCTTAAATTCAGACAGGCAATCACCCAAGATTTCATACCTTTGATCTTAGGACAGGTATTCTATATGACAGAGAAACAGAAGCATATGAAATCAATAATGAATAAAAGCACAGAAAGTATTGAGAAGTGACAATAGAAGGAGACACTAAATACAATATTGACATGAAACTTAACATGACTAATGAATTATGTCAATCAGGAAAGAAAATTTGCTAGCTGAAAAATTAATCTAATTACTATCTTAAATTCTATTCTCTTTGTATGATCGTCATATTCTTTATATTGTCTTCATATTTCTAAAAAAAAATTCCAAGTTTTCCAACTACGTTGAAAGAAAAATAAATAAAAAAGATACTGTATCAGCACTCAGTAAAGGAGAACCTGATAGTCACCTCCTTTCACAGATGAATAATATATTTTAAAAGAATCATTTAGCGTTCTACTGTTCTATCAGCAAGTTTTCATACTGTTTGTTTAAGAAAGGGATGTTGTTAGGTTTTGGAAACTTGCAGTTAATTGGTAGGATTCTTGCCCTGACTAACTCTATATGCTGATACCTGGGAACTAAACAACTTCACTGAAGACAGCCATATGGAATAGTAGGGCCGTGTTTGGAATGCCTGTCATTCTGGTCTTATAAATAAGTACAGCTTGTCATGACATACCAATTATTGCCATACTGTCTCTCAAGTAAATGTTTGTCTTTAAAAAAAGGTTAATGAATGAAAAAAAGAGACAAGAAAAAAATGTCACAGGACTGTACTGCTACAATTCTGTATATGGTTAGACTTCTAAATCTCTTTGTAAAAATATGTAATTGTTTATTCATATTTTAAAAATAGTTTTAAATTTTATTCTTCATATTCTGTAGGGACTTAAAGTTTAACATATCAATACTTGATGGAAAATACCTGTTCTGTGTTATGCCTAAGATGTTTAATATTCAGAAAGATAGTTAGGTTAAACCCAATGGCATATGTTGTAGGGCAATAATAAGCTTCTCTTCTGGAGAGTTAACAACCTAAGTTTGCAGAACGAAAGTTAAAGAACAAGAAGGGCTGCAAGGCCAGCCAACATTTTGGCCCTAGCCTTTCAATGCCAGTGAAGATTCAGGATATAGGAGAACATATAGTGTAACATCATGCAACTCAGTTGTGTCCCAAATTTTCTGTTTAAGGAGGTTATGGGGCCACAGAGGAATGTGATCCATGATGTAGAGTGTGCCTAAAGAGAGTCACATGGATTAAAAACAAAATTCTCTCTTTTTCACAGAGAGCAAACTGGTCAAGCAATGGTAGTGAAACATCCACATGGCTGACACTGGCAAAGGATCTCCAAAGTGTGGTAAAGTTTTCAGAATAAATCCTGAGGGGACTTGACTGACCTTATCAGATACAATAGTTCATTTCTTGTTATATATGTCTTGCTTTATCTTGGTCTTAACTATGCAGCAAGAAAGTATAAAAACGAGGCATAAATACTAAAACTATATTAATGTGCTGAGCTGTGAAAGGCTCAAGTCAACAACTTCTGACATTGCCAGTCCTATGGATAACCCACTACTAGTATAGACTACTAGACTATATTGGATTATTTTGCTGAATTCATACACCTACAATATTTAAGTGACAATGGAATTCCCTTCTCTGACAAAACTAAAGACAAATGAGTGACCATTTTGTATCTGTATATTCAAAATAGTTAGGATAGATATATCTACATTCTCTTAATTCAATGAATAAAAAGATTTGTTCTATTATGTTTGTGGTAAGGATACCATGTCTGCATCTTGTACAATTAATAACTACTAAGACAACAATGTGCAATGTATTTATTATTGAAAATGTCCTAAAAAAGAAAAGAAAGAGATGTTGTCACAGTTCCTAAATAAATATATCTATTATGGAAATTCAGTCACCTACTTTTGTCTCAAACTTACTTTTATATGAATAAAACCCCTAAAAATGAGACAGAATTAATTTATTTTAATAGTATAAAGTAGTGAGATAATGTGTGCTTTATTTCAATACATAGTTCATTCTAAAAATCTTCATGACCTTCATAGTTTTATATTAACTTTATCCCACATTTCTTTTTATTTCTTCTCAGTTACTTCTTTTATACTGTTTTCCTGTTATTATTAATGTATTATTTGAAATCTATGCCAATTCATTTCCAAAGCCAGTTAATTACTTTGTTTTAATATAAAAAACACAAGTTATGAGGTGATCCAAATGACACTATTCTGTCAAAATATTCTCATCCTGAGACAGAAAAAAATGAAACATATCACAACATTTCCACTTCCTCTGGAATATGAGCTTTGATAAATTACTGCTTCATTTCTCTTTTATAGCATAAAGTGCCTGAACCTTTAAGTAGCAACCTGACCCAGCTGACCCTATATTATTCCAGGCTCAGTTTCTCATCTAATTATTTTTAAAAGATTTTAATGTAACCAGAGAACCCCTTCAATATAATTCTTTTGAACTTAAAAGTTATTTTAAATTGAGTATAAGATAGTAAACTGAAAAAGAATACTACTAAAATATTTTCTAAGGCTTTCTCTATCTCATTTACCTAGCATTTTCTATTGTTTCTGGTATTTTATTTTATTAGAGCATGTTTGCCATACACAAAGTTTACATGGCTCTGGTGTGGTAACTATTATACGTAGTATAGCTGTTTTTAAAACTTTTTTTTGCCCTTTTTGCCCACTTTCCTACCTCCACCTCTAAATTTCCTTTTATTTTTAATGTTTTTATCATTGTTAACTCATGTTTATGACATATAATGTTTACATTTATTGAGGTTCTTAGGCTTCCTAGATGGCATATCTTAATTCTTGTTACTTCTCCTTTCTTTCCTCGCCCCTAAGCCCTGGTCTCCTACACTTCTTCCCATTCAGAAAAGAACTGATCATCGTTCCCTTCCAGCTAACCTTTCTTTATTATGCAATTTGTATTTTCCCTGACATGAATGATGGAATACCAGAAGCTATTTAATCTCGTTTTCTGGTTATTTCACTTAGCACTGTATTTTCCAGATGCACCTGTTTTCCTACAAATGTATCTTTAAAGCTGAGTAGTATTCCATTATACACAGATGTTCTATGTTCTTTACCCACCCATTGGTTGATAGGCATACAGTTTGCTTCCAGGATTGAGTTAATATGAGTCACGCTGTATGAGTAGTGGTATGAATGTATTCATTTAGCATAACACATGTAACTCTTTATGGAAGATACCTAGAACAGTCACAGCTGGATTCTGTGGAATTTCTAATGTCAACTATTTGAGAAATCTCTATACTAATTCCCATATAGCTGTTCTGTTTTATATTCCCACCAACAAATGCTGAAGGGTTCCGTTTTCACCACAATCCCTGCAGCTTTTGTTATCTTTAGGCATTTTGATGATTGCTATTTGTTGTAGTCAGGAATTTTAAGGGGAATGATTTAATACAGGAAACATAATTTATAAGATTTTTTTTTTACAAGTAGCAGGTTGTTTATTTTTTATGTAGTCTTGGGCTCAATATATAGATGGTTTCTGCTCGTGCCTTGGGTTGACAGTTTTCTCCAAATTGCTGCTGATGACCTGATAAAGCTGTGCATAGAAGGCCCTCAGGTGCGTATGATGGCTTTGAGATTCCCATAGGCTGCCTCATCTCTCTCATATACCAGGGCCTGATAATCCATTACATGGGTCCACTTGGAGGCCTTGGCCACGGTGTCCCCACATTTTGAGAAGTGCATGGACATGGTTTTTCAGAAGGCTTCTACTTTGGTATTTACTGCACTTACTCTTTCCATAACTTTCTCCTGGATTGTTATCCCAAAATCATTTCCATCCTCAATCATGGGGATTGGGTGCTAGATCCATACAATCACCAGAATGTACTTCTCTTTGAGCATCCATATTTCTGGCTTAACCAGAGCGAGCAGGGCCAGGAGTTTCTCATTCCCAGGGAGAGAGGTACACTAAGGAACCCCTTTATTTTCTTTCTTATCTGTTTCCATCTCATTGTCCTTGGGTGGAGGGTCTGGGTTAGAGATGCCCAGTGGGGCCCAAAGGGAGGTCAATTCTGTCATACTGAGAAAGCCCTTGTACAAGAACTGACTCAGATATATGATTTTCAGTGACCAAAATCTGTAGTGTATTTCTTCATTCTTCTGGAAAAGATTTTGTCTGAAGATAGCTACTTGTTTCTGGGCCTTCTCACTCAGGCACATCCCACAAGGTTTGGCCATGCTGTACAACTTGCTAAATCTCAGGGGTGGAGCTTGGTCTGTAAAGGATTATTTTATACTAGTCACCCAAAGAATCACATACAAAAAGAATTCAGGACATCATTCCACACAATAAAGCCTAAAAGAATCATTCTGAGGGTCTGGACCTAATAGCAATGTCCTGCATGAGCACAGTTCAAGATCTATAGCCCATAATAACATCTCCCATGAGATGAACAGGAGGCCATGGGCCAATAACAATATCTCATGCAAGCCTATTTCAATGATCTATGCTGAGAAGGTCCCAAGATCCATGGTAGAAGCCAGAAAGGCTGTGCCAGCAGGATGAAGGATCTGTGCTAGCAGACCAAAGGATCTGCACTGAAGCCAGCAAGTGACATGCAAAGTAAGGACCAGAGCTCCTGCAAACATTACTATGACCATCCTCAGCGACAATAAAGACCTATGCTCCTCTAATGAAAACAACTGAATTCATATCAGGAAAGCCAGTGTGACAAGCCTTTCTAAGAGACTGAACAATGGACCATCTTCTCCTCTGGAGCCTGGAATCATGCTGAAAGGAAGACCAAAGCTCCCACAAAGTGACCATAGTCACTCTCAATGACAACAATGTTTTGAACTCCTTCAATGATGAGAATGGCTGAGTTCATATGAGGAAGGCCAGCATGACAAGCTCCTCCTGGAAAAACATCAGCCTCAAGGGAATGAACAGTCCCCTAACAACACCTCTTCTCCAGTTCTCCTTTTCATTTTTCTGGCAACAATCCTTGGGTGAGCCTTCCACATCCAGTATTACACTGATTTAGCTCAGCAGGGTGCTACAAGTTATCACCAGTTGTCAGTCCACCACACTATGCTCTCTCATGTAAGGTGAAATCTTAGCATTCTTTTCAATTATATTTCTATAATAGCCATACAGATAGAGAATTTTTTTTATGTTTTTGACTATTATGGTTTGACCTAGCTGTCCCTCAAAAAGCATTATGCAGTTCTGGATGGGTCCTTTGCAGAAGAGGCTGAATCTGGAGTGTGTGATTAATTCATGGTGCAACTATGAGATTAAAAGTCCTACCACTAAGGGTGGGTGATTGCTGGATCAGTCCAGCAGTTGGATTGGCACCATGCTAATCATGGTAGACAAGATACAATACTAGGGACAGGAAGAGGCTTTTCTCCCCTTCTTGCTTATGGCGTTTGTTGTCTTCTGCCTCCATAAAGTATTGCTCTTTTGCCATGTGTCATCCTGCCTTACAGCCAGGTTATTATGAAAAGAAATCTCTATAAACTTTGAGCTGAATAAACCTTTCCTCTTTGAACTTTGGATTTGTATATTATTGTCTCAGCAATGACAGAAAAGTAACTAAGACACTGTCCCTTTGCACTTTTTTTGAGAAATGCCTGTTTATTTCACTTGAGGAGATAAATACTATGTCTGCACATACAAAGTTGAACACCATCATATGAAGGAAATATTCCCCACAAATCTTTTTACTTAACCTACAGATTTTTCCCACTCTAGCTAGCCCTCAACCTGAAGTATCAAAATAAGAAAAACTTAGGGGAAATATTTTCAAACATCAGTAAAATGCAGATATGCATACAAAGGATCATGGGAAAGGCAACAGAAGAACCTCAAGTCCTCAGATACTATGACAGTTGACAGACACAAATGGCAAGTCAGCAAATACCAAGTAGTATTTATGTAGGCTTAAAGAAGAGATGAAAAACCTTAAAAGTTCACAGATGATAGAACCCAGTTTATGAAATCATATAAAATGCCCCACGTGAACAGAGGAAAAGCAAGTTAAAAACTGGGAGAACTGATTAAAATGTATAAAACATGAATGAAAAATTCACCAAAGACAAAAATTCTTGAAAAGGTATCCAACAGAAAAAAAAGAATAAAAACTTCTGTATAGAATCCATAAATTGCATAAATGACCAGTGTGCTCAGAGAAGACACACACACACACACACACACACACACACACACACACACACACCAAATAAAGTAAAATGAAAAAAGTTTTCCAGCCTCTACAAGATGACACTAAGAAAACTAACCTGAGATCAATAGGTGTTAGCAAAATGCTAGATGATAACAGAAGTAGAGTTATTAATTTGTTCATAGAAATCTTATTATAATAGGGCCAGTCAAATAGCTAGCTCAGTGGATTAAAGCACCTATAAGCAATCGCAGGGGTTGAGGTTCAATCCCTGGGCTTGCTGTGACAGCTCTGTCCCTGGGGCATGCTGATATGGCAATTGAGACTGGGCGTGGTGGTACATGCCTGTAATCCCAGCACTTGGTGGGCTGTAAACAGGCAAATCACTATGAGTCTGATATAACAGTGAGACCCTGAAGACCCTGTAGACCCTTCCATAAAATTCAGAAAAAATAAAAAAAAGAAATCTTATAAAATGAGCCCAATATGAGAACACAGTTCAACAGATATGTAGGTGGGGCTTTCAAAACACAAAACAGGCATGATAAAAAAAGGCTTTCACCAAGTCATAGTATAATTACATTCCAAATGTCCAATAGTTAAATAAAAACAAAACATTTAAAGCAGTCAAGGTAAAACAAAACACATACAAAGGTACATCTATTAGTTACTGCAGATTTCTCAACACAAAATTTAAAGACCAGAAGTGAACGATTCAAGCTCTACGAACAAACAACTTCTATCCCATGTTAACATAACCATCAAACTTTCCTTGAAACCAGGTGGAGAATTAGGGAATTGAATGACAAAGAACAATTCAGGGCATTTATGTAACTTTGTATCTGACAAGGTCAGTCAAATCCCCTCAGGATTTATCCTGAAACCCTATACTGAAGTTTGTAGATGTTTTTTCAGTGTCAGCTATGTGGATGAGTCACGGCCATTGTTTAACCAATTTGCTCTCTGTGAAATCCATAAATCTTGTAGGAAGACCAAATAAAATGTAGTACATTATTTTTTAAACAAAATAAAAATAGTAAAAAAAAAAAAAAACTACTTATTATGGCTCAGAATTTCATTAAACAAAATGTTAAGAATTCAACAATGGTTCTTATGTTGCATATTATTGTCTTCAAATTAGTTGTTCAGATTACCAAATATAAGCATGTAAAATTAATACAAATAAATAGTAGAGAGAAAAAATAAGTATTAACTTCTCCTTTCGCTACACCAGCAGAAATCTGCAGCACAATGATCCACGTTATCCTATATATACACACATATATTTTTTTCATTCTTCTCTCTTTTCTCCTTTTCCATCATCCCAGTTGTTCCTTCACTTTAAACACTTTCCTTTCCTTTCACAAAAGCAATGCATCATTCAGAATTTATCCATTCTTTCAGGTTCCTGCGCTACAGAGACAATATGATGTTTACACATGCTGATCTAATTTGTTTCACTTATGAATATGGGCTCTAGCTGTATCCATTTACCTATAAAAGTCTCAAGTTTATCTTTCTGTAGATGAGTAAGACTCCATTGTATAAAAATATCACATCTTTTTTACCCTTTCTTTAGTTTATAGGCATGTAGGCTGTTTCCAAAATAGGCATGCTATTTTGGTACAAGTCTACATTTCAAATACTAGTAAAATAAAATAAAATTTAAATTTGATCATAGTATATTCAGGAATCTTGGGCAAAATGGAGCTCTACTGTCTTAATATAAATTGAAATTTCAAAGATGGGTGAATAACAACTTTTCTCAAACTGATGTTGGTAAAGTATTTTGGTACATGTTAGTAAGTGTTAAAATTTCAAAATATTTGCAAGTCAGCAGTATAAATTTTGAAATATAGTCATCAGCTTCTAGGTTTACAGAAACAATAAGGCTATATCTTAAGATGATATTTAGACGCAAATTGATCTATATAGTTTTCTTAATTAACATTTCTTTCTTAATAGATTATAGCTTTATTGTCCCGTCCAGCAGGTCAGTCAACGTGGGTCTCCTGGGAGAGGAGCGGGGAATGGAGGAGGGGACAAAGGACAGGAGATGAGAGAAATGGAGACAAGACAGGATTCTGATCAAGTCTCGTTTATTCAAAGGAAACTCTGGGTATATATAGTGGAGGAATAGGGAAATGACATAGGCGGGTAAAAGGCGCGAGTAACTAGGCAACCGGGCTATGACAGGAAGTCCCACCTCCGGGGCATAGCAGGAGACTTATGGGAAATAGAAGGGGTAAGAAGAATTAGGAACTTAACTCAGCAGAGGAATGAAAATTTAAGACTATGGCTGAGACTATTTAAAGTGACTGTGAGTCACAGGTTTCCCACACTATCATTTAGGATACATATTTCTAAAGCACGTGATTGATACAGAAGAATGTTACATCACATTTTATTAATTGTTAGTTTTGGTACTTCTTATATATGAGATTTATGCACTTTATTGTTTTATTTATCTCCTAATAATCTGAGTTGAATTTTATAAAATTACTTATCATTTTACTAAAGAATTCATACCCCTTTATGATATGTGTTCCTTAGCTAAGGAACTCAGGTGAAATATTGCAACACCTGCATATTGTACAAAAAGAAGTAAATTTGTATTGGACAAAGGCAGAACAGTCCCACTTAATCTGTAACACTTCTCACAAAACCTTCTTTCACTGCACAGTATAGAAGTGAAAGATACACCCTCCACATGCAGAACCATAGCCAAAAGAGTACCTGACATAACTCTGCATGAAAGCACTGAGCCCTTCTGGATACAGCCTTTAGACACATTTCTCCAGAGTTGGGTCAGCCCCTTAGTCCCTGTTCAGGTCAGCACTTGTGGATTCAGGTAGTAAGAGAAACATCATGAACTCCAACCTTCAAGTTGATGTAAGCAATAGGTGGCATTATGGTTTGTGTCTAAATGTCTCCCCAGAGTCTCTTGTGGTCATAGGGTTTTCTGTGAGGTGGATACATCTAGAGCATATGATTGATTCATGGTGCAGTGCTGGGATTAGGAATACTAGGATTAAGGATGTGCGATGTTGGATCAGTCAACTGGTTGGATTGGCACTGCACTAATCCCAGTACACTGGATACTATATTTGGGACAGAAAGAGGTTTGCCTTGTGCTCACTTGTTGTTTTGCTATTTTCTGCTTCTATGAATAGCTGCCCTCGGCTATGTGCCACTTTGCTTAGGATCATCCAATATGGACTAAACTCTCTATAAACTGTGATATGAATAGACTTTTCATGGCCCTTAACTTTAGGGTCTGGGTATTCTTTTGGAGAGCATCAATCTGCAAATTCCAGGGATAGTTAAAAAGAAAAGTAGAGACAGTTTATCTAAGAAATGAAAGAAAATTTTCTAACTCTGGGGAAAAAGACTGAACGGAAATTTTCCAACTCTGGAGAAAGTAAGTATTCAGATTCATAAAATCCAAAAAAATTCAAACAAGTATAACTAAAACAGATCTTCTTTGATATATGTTGTAAGCAAATTCTCAAAAGAGAATTTTCAAAGCAGCTAAAGGAATGGTAGTCATTACATGCAAAGGACTCTCAATCAGCTTATCAGTGAATTTCTCTGTATAAACTTTGTAGACAAGAATAAAAACATAGCTTGATATAAGTGCTCAAAGGAAAAGGAAAAACAAAAATACCACCTAAAGAACTATGATTGGAAATGTTGCCTTTCAAAGAAGGAGGAAAGGGAAAGCCTCTCTCAAAAATTAGAAGCTGCACAACAGACTAGCCATGTTATAAATATTATAGTGAGTTTTCCAGTTGAAACAAAAGCAAGTTAAGTAGCAATATGAAAGTATGAAACTCAGCATAGAGGTAAGAATTCAGCCAAATTCAGAACAGTGCTGCAGTGGTGGTACAAATATGTCTAACTCTAATATAAAGTTGAAACACAGAAGGGGACAAAAAAGAGAAAAAGAAGACCTGGGGGAAAGGGGATGAAGAAAGAATTAAGATGAGTTGAATCCCTGAAGTCCACACAAGGAGCGTAATCATCATGCAATGCAATCTCTGATTAATAAAGATGAAGAGAATGAAAAATAAAGCTGAAATGAGAGTATTAAAATAAGTATAGATGAAATAATTAGATTTCATATAGAATTACAAAAGATGTTTATTATGTCACTAAACAGAAGTCAGTAGACAAGGTAAGGGAAGACTTTTTGAATGTAAAATTGTTTTTTAAATTCTGCAACAGGGGTCTGGGGAGATGGCTCAGTAGAATAAGTGCTTCAATCCCCAGCTCTGCCAAAAAATAAATAAATAAATAAATAAATAAACTTTGAAACAACTGTTAGAAGACATTTTATGAAATATCATGGCAACCATAATGAAAACTTCTATCACAAACAGACAAAACAAAGAAGAAAAATGAAATAGGTTATTTCATTAATAACAGAAAAATAACAGAAAAATTAAAAAGGACCAAAGAAACTTAAAAAAAATCCATAATCAATTATCAAAGTGATAATAGTATGTTCTGAATTTAAAAAGTATATGTAAATGTAGATTAATTTAGAGACAAAATGCTTCATTGCTTACTTGTTTTCATAAAAAGATGAAAAATATTCATATAAAATATTATACCATTGAGTTTTTAATATTATCTACTTTCACTTACCACATATAAAGTTACTCTTCTCACTAATGATGAAATCTCATCATTTTGGCACTAGACTTGGAAACTTCAGTGAGTGTTTCTTCTGAAAGTTTATGTGAAACTTGAAATTTCAGTTTGCTTTGTGTACTGTGCTGTGCAGGACAGACTAACCGGATATCCGGGGAGGCAATACGAATGTGGGAAGATGGAAGAATCAAAAAGCAGGAATTACGTTAATCAGAAAACAAAGTGTCAATGATAGTTTTATTATTCACAAATCATAATATAAAGTGATTTATTTCTTGGAATATTTTTCACCTTATGTAAGTATAGTTAAGAATATAGAGAAACAACAACAACAAAAAACTGGATTAAGCTGGAGTCTTTGCAAATCATTTCCTTTGGTCAAAATGCAAGAAAAAATGATCATAGGAACAGAAAGGGGGAGTCTCAGGAACACAAAAACAAGGGAAGCAGGAAGGCCACTGGTGACTCAGAGGAAGGGGAGTGGCGCTTTTAAAAATCACATCCTCCTTTCTGGTTCCTCTAAGTAACCTTCCAAACTGCCAGAAATAAGGCAACCTACTTTCACCAAGACCTTGTTACATGTATTTCACAAAGTGCTGTATTCTACGGTTATTTTTCAATGGCATTGAAAATTAGACTCAAAGGACATTCGGTTTCTAACAATTCTCTGTGTTCCGTATGTCAGTAAATACACGGGGCTCCATCCATCTTCAGGCATCCGTGTCCCCTTCCCTCTGAGCCTCCTGCATGCAGATTTGCAGCTTTTCTTTGCCAAGGAGCAGTCCTGCCCTGGGCTGAGTCAGAACATCTGGATCCTGATCTCATGGCCTTGGAAGATAAGCACAAAATGAAATTGTTTTGAATTCCCAGTGTCTTCCCTAATAGGCATTTAATAAAGAATAATAGTCTCTTTGGAGGACGGAAAAATGATTGAAATGATCATTTTCAACCCGAGCAAATCTGCAACCTGAACCATCTGAGAAGGAGGAACAGGACTGCAAACAGTTTGAAACCCTGACATTTGTGTTTGTCTGAATGAGTGACAGAAAGAATCAGCCACAGAAAGACTGAAATTTTTGGCACTTGGAGAAATATTTGTCTTGGCAAATTTTAGTCAAATCACTTGAGCAAGGATATTTGAAAACACGAAATGCTAGATTACAAAACCTTGACAGACCCATTTTACATGTAAACAGAAAAAACATCTGCTGAGCAGAAAGTCCTGCAACGTGTCCTCCACTTTAGAAAATGCTGTTAGTCTGTGTCGTGCTTCCATCAAGAACAGAGACAGAAAACTGAAGATCTGAACTAATCTACTGCTTCTCACAATATGCACATGCAGCACAAAAGACAACAGGCCCCAAAGACAACAGGCATGTTCTCACTGTGAGATATTTTTTTCTTCACTAACATTTCTACCTTTCAAGTAATGTATTTATATCCTATTCTAGTGAAGATTATGATTATGATTATGATTATTAATACTATTAGTAGTGTGTGTTCTGTTTGTTTGGTATAGTGTTTTGCTACACAGCTCAGACTCATAGTGATCCTTCTGTCTCAGCCTTCCCAGCACTGGATTACAGGTATGCACTACCATGCCCGATTTTGGTGGCTGGCCCTACCAGAGTCTGGCACAGCATGAGGTACTGGGGCTTGAACCCAGGACCTTGCACTTACCAGGTTGGCACTTAGAACACTTAGCTATCTCCCCAGCTCTCTTTCTTTCTTTAAACACACACACACACACATTCACAAACACAAGATACTACTGAGATGTGGAGTCTTTCCGTTCAAGAATCTAGCATGGTAGTAACAGACTTGGTCAACAAAATACACTAACTTTATTGTGTTGTCCTGGGATAGGTCATAAAAATGCTTGATATTTCTCATGGCTTTCTAATGTGATAATTTCCTGAGCTGTATTTGCACCATGTATGCCAGAAGTTCCTTTCCTCTGTGTTTCTTTTGAGGGTCACAGTAGTGACTGCAAAGCCATCTGGTAAAGGAAAATACTAGAAACCATGGTACAGCTCCCAGGGGCCATGACTTCTGCACTCACTCAAATCATTGGCAAGAGGCAACACCTCAATCTACAGCCCCATCTCCTTGCTCTGGATCCTTCTTCAGCTTACTGAATTCCTAAGCAAGTGTGTGTGTATGTGTGTGTGTGTGTGTGTGTTTGTGTGTTTGTGTGTGTGTGCATACACATGCATGTGTGTGGGAGCATTTGTGTGTGTTCATCTCCACAACAAGATGCCTGGCTTTTGCAGGACACCCTGGCCACCAAAGGCAGAGGCAAGAGCTTTTGTGTGCTTTGGTTGCACCCTTTGAAATTCTAATTAGTGCTCTCGGTTTCCCGGACACTTCACTTCTCCACTTACATCTATGTCTCCTTCCTGACTTCCTCTCTGTGCACTTCAAACTATAGAATTGGATGCAAGGATGGCACTTTATAGACTTCTCAAACCACTCCGCTGAGCATGCAAGGCCAAACCCTGGTAATAATGTAAAAATTTATATATATATAATCAGGATGCACTAGAGGATCATAGATACATGATTTAAAAGTCAGGCTTACACTGACTACCTGGAGAGTAAGACATGGAAGAGGGCAAAATGTCCATCTGCATGGTGAAGATCCAAGGAATCCACCCAGAGTAAGGCCTGGAGCTCACTACGAGTCTCTACCTGAAAACCATAGGATCTGCTTGGAAGGGCAGAAGAGTCTGCACTTGAAGCCTGGAAAGAACAACAAAAAGTGATGTCGAAGACTCAAGCTTCTCCAACAAAGAAGCAAGACTTCTTCCTTCTTTTTTTCTTCTTCGTTCTTTTTGCCCTTTTCAGTCCATCAAGGATGCAGTTTTGTGAGTTGATGCAACCCATAGCCAAAGTGGGACTTTTCTCTTTAGTAAATCATGCAGCCTGCCATACTCAGATCTGTACTAAGCCAATCACCTAGGTGTTTCTTATTAAATCTGACAGCATAATCAAGCATCACACATATTTTTATTTTTCCTCCTACAGATTGAAAGAGAACATAATATAGAGTGAGATGATTCTAGAGGAACAGAATCTCAAGTATAGAATCTCTCATCAGTTAGTGTTGAATGTTTCATAATTTATTATCTAACCTAATTAGATTTAAAGAATTAATGACATTGTTTATAGCAGTAAAAGGAGAACTACTATTCTGTGGCATGCAGTGGCAAGCATTTAGGCAAGGTATCACTTGTAGATACTTGTAATCAGGTACCCAGAATGGGCCATAACACAATGCTTTCACTTGTATCATGTCACAAGAACCAACCATGACAGTAGTTTTATTCATAACCACGGCATGTCCCACAACTGAGAGCAAGGGATGCAAAAATGTTACAACAAGGAACCAAACACTTGAAAGCTATAATAACATTCTTATTGCGAGAACCATTCTACATTCTTCAAAACAATTGGTAAGCCCATTTTTGCTGATAGACTATTTTCTGTCAATATGGTACAGAATAAATCTGACAAGGTAACCTATTCACATTTCTATTACAAATAGGCTCTGTGATCTGATGAGCATTAAAGTCAGTGCCTAAGCTCAGTGTTTTACTGACAGTAGCTCAGTAGTTTAGAACTTGCCTGGCAAGCACAAGGGCAAGGTCAGAAGTTTGATTCTGAACTCCAAAAAAAAAAAAGAAAGAAAAGTAAAAAAGCTTACCTATTTTTCCAGGCACAGTGGTAGACATGTGCAATGGCAGTATGCCCATGAGGTCAAAACGGGAGTTACTGCAAGCTGGAGGCCAACCCGGGCTGCAGAGTGAGTTCAAAGCAAGCCCACACTACATAGCAACAACTTGCCTGCAAAAAACAAAAATAAAGAACATTTAAATATTTTACTAGATTAAAATTCATTGAGTATTTTACTTAATCTTTCCAATTTTAAAAATAAATTACGAGGGCTGACCAGATGTCTGTTTAGGCAGACACAGGGACCAGGGTTCAATCCCCAGCCTGCTGAGATGACAACTGAGACTGAATGTGGTGTGGTCCACCTGTAATTCCAGCACTTGTGAGGCTGAAGACAGGATGATCACTATGAGTCCCATATGTGTAGTGAGACCCTGTAGACTTTGTACTGAACACATGCAAAATTAAAAAAAACTAAGTTGTATAGCACAGAACAAATAAATGCTGTGTCAGCCACCAGAGCTGAGAATCAGAATTTGATATTTACATAAAAAAGTTCATGCACTGAAAATGGATGAGGGAAGGAGAAAGATGCCTCGGGCTCCAAAGCAGCTGGAATTCCAGACCTACTTCCATGCTGGGCTTCTTACGTAATCATTTTGGTGAAACAACCCCAATGTGGCTGTCACCATGATGAGCATCCTCTTGAATTGATGCCATACCTCAAATATAACATTTCTCTTCAAAAAAAAAAGGAAAAGAACAAAAGAAAGAAAGAAAGGAACATAAAAATAAAATTTGAAAACCACAGGCCTGGAAAAACATCATTTTCTTAAAATTGAGGCTTTGCATTGTTCATGTGTTAATCTTAATACATGTTTCCTACTCGTGGGACTGCTAACACTACTGAAGGCACAGTGTCACACATTTCGGGACGCATAGGTATTATGAGGTGAAGACTTGCACACACAAAGCTCTTCCAGGCCCAGTGACCTAGTTCTTTGCTGCACAAATAACCTGAGAAAACAGGCTCACAAAAAAGCAGGTCTTGCACCATACTCCTTGCCTTCTAGGCCATTATAGCTGAGAGACTTTATATAGTTTCCTTGTTTTTTCCAGTTTTGGCAGAAGGATGCTCAAATTTGGCTTATGTCCTTGTAGCATTTAGAGTTCTGGGTCGGCAGTTTTCAGGTTGAAATGCTTTAATGATGCTTGATTAATAGTGGCTCATGAAAATTATAATTAAACAGATGTATATTAAATATGGAATATAAAATTGATTTCACCCATCTTATATAATAAATAATCAATAAATTGTAATTGCCTTCAGTTTAGCATTTTGTCCCTGCTTGAAATGGATTACTTATACATTTCTTCCTTGTCAGACTGCATATGTAATAGGAAGAAGGACTTGCTTTTTCTTGGAATCTGATCTTACAACGAAATACTTAATGTGTTTCTAATTATGACTTTGGTTTTGGAGTCTATGAGAGATGCAATGCAATTTGAACATGTAAGATGGATTAAAATTGCAGGTAACTATTTTTAATATGTTCAGTTTGTCACACCAAAGAAGGCATTTGTGACCATGCTGGTTCTGAGTTGACAAGAATTCAGGGTTTTGCAATTGGGCATGGTGGCACGTGCCTGTAATCCCGGCACTTGGGAGGCTGAAAATGGGATCTGAACTACATGGTGAGACCTTACACATCCTCTACTAAACACACACACACACACACACACACACACACACGCACACACACGCAAACACGCACACACACAAAGGGTTCTAACTTTTAGTGCTTGGGTATTGTGTTCTAGGAGAATGCTGTGTCCGGGCCTTACAGTACCTTCCCCAGCTGTCTTAACCACTTTCCTGAGAGATGGTGCTAAGGGCAGGGTCTCCTTTACTGCTCTGGTATCAAATTTGGCAAAGCCTCTTCCTCTGCTATCTCCTTTTCTCTCCTTCTCCATCTCCTAGATCCATCTTTTTCCAATTATCTTTAATTGGAATGACTCAGAATAAATTCTTGTGTCCAGGGTACAAGGAATTCAGTACAAAATGTGTATGTATCATAGTGACACATAGGGGTAACAAGAAATTGTAGAGGTGTTGCTAAACAAAAATATACGTGATGATACATAAAGTCATCCCAACAAAACTGGGAGGAAAGCTTTTTTAATGTTTGGCACTTCTAAATGTGTCTATGAATTAATGGGCCTGCTTGTGCTAGTAATTATTTATCCTTTTAAAACACACTTTATATTCTTCACCAAAAATAGGATTTTCCCTTCCCTTATTTTTTTCCCACAATTTTATTGAAGAACAAATAGCAATGAGACAGTTCAAATCAAAGTAGTAGGACAGATTCAATAATTAATACATTGTATATTTTTTTTTAGTGGTTATTATAAGCAGACATGATATTCTCTTTACAAACACTATTTGAGCAGATCTCTCTATTGATTGAATCAAGAGAATGCAGCTGTATACCTATCTTTTTTTTCAAAGCTGATCTTTAGGACAGGTTCAATAATTAATTCTCTTTACATTGTTATCTTCCTCGTGGTTATCATAGTATAAGCAGCAGACAGGATATCCTGTCCAATCACTATTAGTGCAAATCTTTCTTCTCATAGAATTATGTGAAAGTAGCTGTATATTTATCCTAACTATTCTGTATATACAAATACAAAATGATCCTTCCTTTGTATCTGATTTTCCTTTCTCTTAGTTCTCCCTCGAGTTCACAGGCCTATCTCTGAGGCTTTTGCTTGATTTCTGCCCCCTTTGCCCTTGTCTGGCTTCCCCTTAGTTGAGTTTGTATACCTTTCTATTATGTGTATGTATATCCCATTTTCCTTTTTCATGGTAAATATAAGCCCCGTGGTATTGCAGATTGAATATTATTTACTGATGCTTGATTTATTTTCTTTAGTATATTTGTGGTGTTTATGTCTATAAAAACTGTTTTTACATTAGCATAATTGATTAATGAAATGTTTAGGTAAAATACCTAAGGATTTTTAGGAAAGCTATTTATGTCTTAAGATTTTTGATGTTCCTTAATAATATCACACATTTTCTGCTTCCTCTGGATATTTCTTGGGAGAAAGTAAAAAAATATGTTTCTTTAGTTTTTAAGTACTCTGCTTCTAAACTTGAATTAGCCTCCACAGCAGATTTTACCGCAGTTCTTCTTCTTCCTATAGTGTAAATGTCATTGGTTTTTGTGCCGGGAAAAAACCCAGCAGTGTATGTGTCTGTGATATGTGTGTGTGTGTGTGTGTGTGTGTGTGTGTGTGTGTGTTTGTGTTTGTGTAGGCCAGTCACACGTCTGTGGGATCACAAAAACAAACCTAAGCACAGCATACCTGACAAAGGTGGATCGAGACAGATAATGTGCAACATAAATTAAAATTGACCTCAGATGGAAATTTTGCTCATTGTATAAAAACATAAAAGATAATCCATCTGTCAGCAGTGTTTGCCAGTATAATGACCTGCCATTTTCACATCTTAAAGTGAGCTCTTCCTATCATTCCAGAGCTCTGATAATATCTGTAGCATTCCTGGTTTATTTTCCATGGAGCTACAGGTTTCATAAAGTGAATGGCATAAATCACGGTCTTGGCCAATTTCATAACTTGAAAAACATTTATATAAATTAACCCTTGCAAAAGGCCCAATGTTGGGAGGCCCATTCCTCAGCATTTCAGATTAATAGAAAGGCTGTTCAAAGAAATTAGGTAGCAATGTTTAATGGATTTACTAATATACCTTTGTCCCTGCATGTCTGAGAAAAGAGATAGAAACAAAATCATGCAAGGGGTAGTATGGACACTGAGATAATCCTATAGCTCTGGTCAGGAAGCCTGTTCTGACATTTACACCTGGGTGACTTAATCATAATACTTCATAGTCCAGGGCAAAATTTTACTAATTCTGAAGCCATGTAAAGCTATCTCTCTGAAAGTGCTGCTGAAATAAAGGTTAATAGAGCTATTGTAATGCATATTTAATGAGAGCTCATAATTATTCTTAATGTTCTTTACCTTTAGGAAAATTTATATGATCATCTTATTAATTATACTTAAACCACATGAATACAAGTGAATGGAATCACGTGTGCAACACTTCAGTAAACAGAGAATGTCCTGTACCTCTTAAATAGTGGTAACAAAATGAAGTTCATCTTAGTAAAGAGGCATCATTCCTCTGCCTAAATTCTTGGCTACATTTGGATTTTATCCCTGATCCAGTGTAAAGGAGGTCCTCAACCTACCATACATACATCACATACACACATTACCCCTGTTTAGCAAGCTTTATTTGCTTTTTATGTATTTAGTACAGTGTTTACAGGGTTTTACTACACAGATCAGACTCACAGTGATCCTCCTGTTTTCAGGCTCTGAAGAATTGGGATTATAGGTGTGTGCCACCATACTCTCAGTCACCAATTCAATGTGCCCCTGGGGTGGGGCTGGCATGGCAGGAACAGGCTCTGAACTTTACTAAGGTGGCACTCTAGGAGTCTTTTTAACAAACTTTGGGCATACCTTCCTGTACATATCTTCTCTCTTGATTTCTGAGCCACTTACAGAAAGCCCTTCTCAGTCCAAGTTATAGCCAAAAAAACTCTGGCCCTTGTGCTGGCCAGGTAAGCACTTATTCTACTGAGCCATCTCTCTGTCCCAGAACCTTACATCTGTAATACTATGAAAAGTCATTGGAATTCTAGTATGCTAGTTCTAATCTATCACTTTAAGTGCAACTCATGATGAGAATAAAGACATTAAGTCATATTTGTAGCTCCGGGGAGCCCAGGGGTGCCAAGTCCAACCATGATGATGGTTCTCCAGAACAAATGTGTTGACCCAGGGCTGAACCCAGGTTTTATTGTGAAGAGGGAAATGGGTTGCAGCTGAGTGATTGCAAATGCTGGGACATTGGTAAATGCTGTCAGCTGAGCTAGGTAGGAGGCCCAAAATCTCCTGTGCAATATACGGAGGAGATGCAGGCAGCAATCTGCATTACACAATTGAAGTAGTATCTAATGTTTTGAGGGCGGCGCTTCACTTTTTCTGTGTAACCTTTCAAGCCCTGGGAAGTCACAGCCTCTGTCTTGAGGCTAGAATTCAGCCAACAGCATGGAGCCCTGGCTGTTCATCTCATTTCCTCCCGACTCACACAGGGGACAACCCAGATCCAGGGACACACTGCCTGCCTTCTTCAAAGGCTGCTATCAGCACCTCAGCAGGCCTGATTTGTATTGTTTGAAGCCTACTTAAGGGATAAGGAACAGTCTTAGCGGTTCTGCACATATCAATACATGGAAATAGGGTCTAGCACAGCTAAGCTAGAGATAACTGCATCTTTTCAAGGAGTTTCCCAGGTGGCTTTTTTACACCATTAACTTGCTATTTACTGAATTCTACACAGCTTGTCCTTTTTTTGGTCCAAAGATAGTGCTAAATCCATCAGGAGCAAAACTGTTTTAACAGGCTTGGGTGAGAAAAATTATTCAATAACTGCATACATGTGAGAACTTGTATTTGCTTTTTGGGAGCTTTAGCACTATGACTAACAGATTTTTTTCTTCAGAAGACACTAGAAACCATTAGTTTTTATGTCTGAAGCTGAAAATTTGATTCTGTTGACTCCTAATTTTCCTTTTTCATATGTGTAGATTTTTAGAAAGCTTCATATTGCCTGTACATGTATGGACCTCATGGTTTTTCCTACTACTTTGTCCAGATACTGACAGCAAACATCCATCATCATTATATATTCTACACTTCAACACTTTTCAAAGTATTGTGCAAAGAGTGACTAAATTCTTTGCATCTCACAAGCAGCTATTTAGTATAACCAAGAAGGTCAGTCTTGTGTATGACTTCATATAATTCATGCTACAGATTGTTAGCACTCTACATTCTCAGAAGAAGAAAACATGATAATTTTAGGTCTCATCAAATTAAAGAGCTAACTTCAGAACCACTAAACTGAGTAGGAAAGTTTATTCTTCCAATTCTCTTTCCCTACAACAACTTACACTATCAAAATATGTGGAACAGATTCCATACAAAATATATGTGTCATTATACAAAGGATATATAAGAGGGGGTAAAAGGATCAGAAATGGGTTGAAGTTATTTGGCTTTCTGTATGTTTCACTTACCTGAATGTCAGATTGTTTCCTCATATTTGGGATGTTTTCTGTTATTACTTCTGCCCATATTCTTTTTTATATCATTTGTATTGACTCCATCCTTCTCATTAATGGCTATTAGTCTCATGTTGCTCATCTTTGAATTGTCTTGCAGGTGATTAATTATTTTTCCTGCAACCTAGTTGTTTTTTTTTTCCATTTATTTTTATTTTATTAAAATACAAATGTCAATCAGACAGTTTCAAAACACCTTAACCATACAGAGTCGATGAATTAATACATTGCAAACTGTTTTCATAACGTTTTGGTATTGTACAAGGTGCATACATGATATTATATTTACAGGTTCTTTTATAGCTGAATTATATCAAAAATTCAATAATTATTTACTTTTGGATGACCATAGCACTAAAGGCTGACATAATATCCTGTCCAACCACCATTAGTGCAGATCTTGCCTATCATAGAATTATGTAGAAGCACAGCGTTATGTGTTGGTATATAAGTTTTGATCTACCTAGGTCTTAACCATCAGAAAAGTATAAAAGTATAAAAATGAAGTATACATAGTGAGCCCATAATATTAAGCTGAGCTGTAAATGGATATGGTCGACAATTTCTTTGAATAACTCCCTATGGTCGCAGAATGCTGGACTGTGTCGGATTGTGGTGTCGAGTTCAAGCACCTAAGGTAGTTGAATGTCAATGGAGTGCCCACTTTTGACAGGTGTAGACAAAGGAAGTGTTGTAGAAAGAAAAAAACCTAGTTGTTTTTAAGAGGTCCTTTCTTGCCTTTTTACTAGCTGCACCACTGTCTTCAAGATCTTAAACTCTGTCTTCACTTTCACTCAAATGGTTTTGCAGGCTTGTGATTGAGATTTTAAGTTCTGCTATATCTCTTTGATTGCTTCATGCAATCTATTTCCTTCCTGTATTGCTCATTCAAAGAGTCCATCATTTTTTAATCTCTATTTTTTTAACCAATGTCTTCTTTAGAAGCAGTTATTAATTTTTTTTACTGCAAAGTTTTTTTCTGATTGGTTTTCCTCCATATGTTTCTGTATTTGATCCTTTACTTCAGATACTATTAATTCAGAGATTTCTTTTTTAATTAATTCTGCTGAGTTCCATTATATCTTTCTGCTGTTGTTTCTTTACTTCTGACTCTATTGATTCATACATTTCAACTGAGCTAGTGTCCTCTGCTTTTGTTGTGGGAGGGCATTGAGTTTCCTCCATATGTTGCTGTAATTGATTCTTTACTTCAGATGGTATGAATTCAGAGAGTTCTTTTTTTATTTCAGAAACTGATTCTGCTCTGATTTCCTCTATACCTTTCTGCTGTTTCTTTACTTCCAACGCTATTAATTCATACATTTCAGCTGAGTTAGTTTCTTCTGCACTTGTTCTGGGTGGGCTCAAGGCCTGAGATTGCATTTTTGCTCCTTGTCTTTATTATTTCATATACCACTCACCTCTGACCTTGGTGTACCTACTGAAATTTGGGTGCAGATTTATTAAGTTTGAGTGTATCCAGTTATACCTGGCTTGAGTCTAGCTGTTGTGTTCAGCTCTTTCCTGCTTCAGACTTTAGAAGTGAACCTGTTGTGCCCCTCTGGCACCACAGTGGACCTGTGGTGCCCTTCTGTTGTGCCCCTGGCACAGGGGGCACTGGGAGCACAGAAGCTTTCCCATACATTAGCCCGGCCTGGGCTTGGGCTGGATCTGGGGGTCCCGAGATCATCATAGAAGTTCTCACTCACTGAGTAAGTTTGGGGGTGGGAGCTTCAGAGGAGTAGAGGGATCCCAAGGGCATGGTAGAGGGTCTCACTCAGGAGGCGTGCCTGAGTTTTGGTCTGGAGAGGTCCCATGGGTGCAGGGAACCTGGAAGCTCTCCCACACGCTTGCTGGGCCTGGGCTTGGCTGGAGGGCTGGCGGAGGTCTGCAGAACGTGGGGAAAGATCTCTCCCACGAGACTGGCCTGGACTTCATCTGGTGGGAGCAAGACAAAGCAGAAACTCTCCCACACACTCACGGGGCCTAGGGTGGCAAGTCTGAAGGATCAGAAATGAAAGCTCCAATAGCTGCCTCCAAGATCAGACATAAATAATCCAAAATGGTCATCTGTGCCCTAGGAAGCCAGAGAACTCAGTAACCACTGAAGGTCAAAGAACTAGAAGCTCTCTGAAAAATCATCAATGTGAGTCTGTGCTGGAAAACTGGAGTCTGTATTGAAAGGAAGAGGAATCTGTTTTGAAATTGTGAAGGAAGTGTAGCTCAGCATCCCAAGACAATCATGAAGATGGGTGCTTCTCTGAAAAAAGGCATCACTTCCTCCTTGCCTCCTTTTGCATTCTGTCAAAAATACAATTCTGTCCATTTGTACCACCCACAACAGAGTAGATATTGTTCCCTCCAGAGGTTGCTGTCCTGTCATTCATCCGTGGACACACACAGAATTACTACTGTCCTTGGCAGCTCAGAGTGAAATCAAGTGGATGTACCACAACAGTCACAGTCATTATCATCTTTATGGACTATTTTCCTTCTGGTACATGATCAGAGTAGCCTTCCTAGTATCAGCACTTGGACATTAAGTCATCGTACCATCTCCTCTTAGCATCACTCACTCACGTAAGTTTAGTTATGTTATGCTAATGCTGTTACTATGTAACTCTATCTCCCTAACTATGAAAGTTTGGGTTTTATGTTCTCAACTAATTCCAAAATCGTCATAGAAGTAAAATATTCTGTCATCAACAAAGGAGACTATGTGCACACTTATCTAGAATCTCTTCCAGATTGTTCCATTTACTTACTCTTTTACTGTCCCTCATTAATCTATCTATCATCAGCTCCTTCTACTCCTTTTGCTCTGTAAACACTCCCAAAACTAATTTATGTTGGATCTCTCTCATCTTTTCTATGGATCTTCTTCATATCCAAACATTCACTACCTTTTAAATACATAAATATATGTAATTGTCTCCTAGTTGGACCTTAATCACCAGTCATTCTCTACACCAATTCTATGCACAAATATTTTTATAAGACTGATTTTTTAGGCTTTTTTTCTTGTTTCACAGCCTAAAAAGTACTTAATATTATTCATATTGTACATAATTCTTTTTCTTTTTTTATATATTCAGTATGGGGTCTCCAGGATCTCACTACACAGATCAGACTTATAGAGTCTTTCCTGTTTTTAGTCTCCCAAGTTCTGGGATTACAGGCGAATGCCACCACACCCAGTGTCATTTGCCATCTCAGTGTGCCCCAGGGGTGGGGCCAACACAACACCCTGGGAACTGAACACTGGTCTCTGTGTCTGCCTAAGCAGCCACTTTAAAATGCTGAGCTATCTGGCCAGCTCTATATTGTACATAATTCTAAGAACATAGTTTTCATGTTAACATTGTCTAAAATGTTTTAGGTACACAACTTCATCCACACAAGTCTGTATGAAAGCTTGGTTTCAGTAGTCTAGGCTTGTACCACCCCAAATCTAAAGTAGATAACTCTTATCTGGAGAGCAAGGACTTACAGCTTGGCTCTCCATTTGGAAATTATTCCATCTATTCTCTTGGCTACTTATTCTTTGCATTTATTTAAGATTCAGACTCATTTACATTGTTTGAGTAGCTTTTCCTTAATACCCTGAAAAATATAACTTCACTATTTTGTATTTGTGACCATTTTATGTAACTCATTTGAGTATTATATGCAGATTCCATTATAGAAACCCATAATGTTTATATAATCCTTTAAAACAAAAATGCATGCCCCTATATATTATGACAAATTTCTTCCTTTTCAAATTTCTTTGCCAAATTTCAGGTATATAAAATGTGATTTAGCCACCATGTACTGACTTAATTATCTTGGGAGCTGCATAGTAAAGTACACTGCTGGTATGTCTGGGTAAGTCATGCAAGCATGACCTACTGTACATGGTCCCTGGAATTCTCCTTATAGGCATGGTTCCCCATTCTATTCTTCTATGTCCTGTCTTGTCCTTGTCCTATCCTGTTCTGCTCTGTGTTGTTTGTTTGTTTTTTGTACCAGGAATAGAACTCACTATGCCACTGAGTTATATCTCTGTCCCTTCTTGTTACATTCTTTGACTATCATGAGCTAAGTATATTTGCTCTACCACTCACTTGGCCATGATGTTTCTGCCTTGGAGACAGTAGACCATGGCTTGAATTACCTGAAGCCATGAGCAAATTAAACCTCTCCTCAGAGTTGAGGGTGTCAGATACTAGGTCTTGGCAATAGGAAAGCTGACCAATGCAAAAACTTGGTACTGGAGCTGAAAGGTCATTTCTGTGACTATAACTGCCAGTGTAGTTAAGAAATTCTTGTAACTACTTTGCAGAAAGAGCTTGGAAAGATTTGGAGAATTAGGCTAGATTAAAAACTTGGATGCTGTAATCAGAATTTGATTAACAATTCTGGTCTTAGCTCAAAAGATGAGAATGCACAAAGGAATGGGGACCTGGAAAGCCAGGCTCATAAGGTTTCACATGAGTGGAAACTTTGTTGGGTAATGAATGAGGTAGAGAATGTGCACGTTGTATTCTGGTAGGACCTTGTTTTTATGTTGTCCATGCCCTAAGGCTTTGTAAGAGGCTAAATTTAGAGGTAGCAGATCAATATAGCAGAAGAAATTTGATCACAACACTATACTCAGACTATGATATAGATGATGCTTGCTGTTTTTACCCAAAATTATGGCTAGAATTGAGGCAAAAGCAGAGTAGAAACTTGGAAATACTCAAAAATTCTGAAAATTTTGAAAAATTAAAATTTGGCCCAGAAAGAACCATGTGAATTTGTTCTCAACATGATGTGGTTGTGGAAGATATCATCATGGCTACACTGAAGCCAAGTGATATGTACACAGACTAGAAGAAGGTTGTCATGAGGACATCTCTAAAATCAGTAAGATCTCACTCACTGCAGGTTCAAGGGTTCGAAAGCGTCTACCTTTCATTTGAAGCAGAAGCCCCTGCTTCCCCTTCTTGAAAAGGGCCAACCTAGGATCCTGGGTCTCATGATATCACTTCAGCATGCTCAATCACCCAGGTCCTCAGAGTTTGCTACTGTTCCCGTTTGATGATGTCTGGCTGATGCTCGCACTACTGGCACATCTTGGTGCCATCTGCATGACACTGGTTTCATGTGTATGTGGAACTGAACAGTGATGGTGTCAGCTTCCAGAATGATTTCTAAAGAAGACTCGGAGTCCAGCCAAAGACCTCCTGCAGGGGCAATGTGTAATGAGAATGAAGCTAATGGTGTAATAGAGATCCCAGGAAGTTGGCAATGCCAGGAATGTGGGGTACATGCCAAAAAAAGCTGCAGGCTGTGAATGGAGCAGCGTAAGAGGAGGCCATGTGGGCTGGAGCCAGCAGGGCCACAGGGTTGGGACCACACAAGCCCTTTGGAACTTGCCTCTCACCGCACCATATGCCTAGATGTCAGATATTCTATAGAACCTGATGCTTGTTGTGCTGGTTTTGAATTTGTGGTGGCTCCGTACTTTTCTATTCGCCTGTGCCTTTCATTTGGAATGGGAATGTTTACTCTGTGTCTCTGTAACTTGGAATTATATAACTTATTTTATAAGGTATTCATAACTAAGAGTTTTCTTTAAGTCTCAGAAGGGACTACAACTAGAATTTTTTTTTTGAAAAACGCAGAAACTGTGGAGACTTTTGAGAGGAAATGAATGCATTTTCACTTGTACATGGAATAGTCATGTCATATTGTACTGAAATATAAGTATGTCGTTGTGGGTCATCAAGGTATGACTTGGTGTACCCTGGGGCCTTCCTCTCTAGGATTTTTCTCCTCTTCTTGTCCTGGTCATGTGTTTTCTCTGCCATGCGTCTCTGCCAGGATTTTTCTGCTTTGGAGCCAACATGGACTAAATCTCCTGAAAATGAGAAAAAGATTAAACCTCCAAGTTGCAAGCACTGAATATTGTGTCTCACTGAAGGGAGGGCTAATACTCAAATTTCAAAAATTCACATCCTTTTATTCTATCACTCTGTCCTAAATATTATCTAATATGTCTAAGTATAATATTGCACTATTTTAAAATTAATTATTGTAGCATTTTCATTTACAGTGGTCATGTGCCAGCCAGTACAGTATGTGGTTCCTTTGACTATTAACTCTAGGCCTTCTTTTATTATATTCCAAATACACAAAATAAACTTCCCAATATGTGTCAAAGTCATGGAATCACATTTTTAAAAATTATGATCCAAGAATTATTTCTTAAAATTCTAAAATGCCAATTTTGAATTTTCTTTGTGATAGTCCAAATCTTATCTGCTCTTCTGAGCTCCATATGCCAAATGCAGAGTTCAAACTCTCCTCATTTCAATTATTTTGTTTCTTTGGAATGTAAAGTAAACCTTCATTTTCATATTCCATTTGTAAGTGCCTTCATCAGCGTCTGAAATTTAGTAGGTCTATAATTATAAGCTTACACTGTGGCTTCATGAGCAAGGATAGGCATATTTCAAGCAAAAAAAAATATATATATCTGCCTGGATAAATATGAAACCCAAAGTTCAAACTCTAAATGACAGGCTGGCTGAAAATAACTGCAGGATTGACCCTCTCTCCAATTAATAACTTCTATCGGAGCTTTTTTTCCCCCTCTGAGCAACTAGTTGATGAATGGAACTGGATTTGTAGATTTCAGGTTTTGTGAGTCAGGACCAACTGTATATTTCTGGTGCCCATGGGAAGTCCCAGTTTCATTTATGAGTGAGTAAGTAGGAAGTAGTATGAAATTTTGAGAGAGTCTCACTGTGTGGCTCAGGCTGAGTTTGATGAGGCTGGCTTCAAACTCACAGTGATCCTCCTGCGTCATGTGGGCCACCATGACTGGCCTTAAGACTTTTGACTTGAATTTGAATTCCAACATTGCTACTCACCAACTGTGTAATTTTATGCTGTACGTTCACCCTCTTTGTTTCATGAACAGTAAGTCTAATAAAATATTGGTATGGAGTGGGTAGATTGGATCTCTAACCTGGCTTATAATATATATTCATTTAATAATTTAATCTCTTTTTCTTATGATTGTATTTTAATTGACTACATACTACATATATTGTCCAGATTTTTCTTCAAAAGTAAACAGGTTCCTCCTAAATTTAGTTTTCCTATACTTGTTTTAGTTCCTGTCTTCTCTAAATTTAACTGACATATTTATAGCAATAAATAAACATCCAATAATATTCAAAATATGGCTATACTTATATTTTATGAACAATCTTAGTGCTTGTTTATTTTTATTCTGTCAATTTCTTCTTAAACTACCAATTTAATATTTTTAATTTTTATTACAATATATGCAAGAGCCTATATTTATTGCTCCTTCTTTCTGTTACTGAAATGAAGGAATTGACTGCAGGGTGTAGGTTGTGTTCTTAGCATGGCTCATGTAGTTCATAATGAACTTTGAATGAATTTAGAAGCAGAAAGGAAGTCACAGTTAATTTTTCAAAGCAAAAGACAAGCTATGGCTCTGCAGGCTAGAAGGCGTTTGGAACAAAACAAATAATTTACCAAAGACAAAAAAAAAATAAAATATCTCATTTTCCTGGGATAGCTCAGATAATTCATGTTCATAATATTGACATTTTGCTGTCATACATAGTTAGAAAAACATGAAAATTTTATATTATACTTCAAACAATTTAGTAACTAAGTGGAAGAATATTTAAAGTTCTTTTTTTTCTTTTTATCACTGGAATGACCTAAATTGTAACTTTTTTTTATCCAAGACAAATATTTTCATCATGTTAACAAAAATGCTTTAGGATCCCAGCCGTCTAACTTAATGAGCCAATTCTGTCCCTGTTTTGTAAGGTCAGATGTTTGCAGTGTGGTAAAAATGTTAAGCCACAACTCATAAAATGGAAGAGCTAAGGGAAAATCTCACTTGTATTTCATTTGTAAATTCATAGTTCACAATCTGCCATCACATAGCTGTGTGGACTGTGTGGATTTTTAATGAAAAAAATAAATAAAGCATCTCCATAGATCTTATTCAGAATTAAAAGCAAATATCAACATTCAGTATTTCATTAGGAGTCCAGTAAAATCATTGTATACGTAAATATTATTTCAATAGTCATTATAGACCACTCTTCTTAGAAGGGATAACCAAGTAAGGCTCAGAAGGTTATATTCACAGAAGGAAATAAAATAATGAAATATTACATATCAGTATACTAGTGGAACACCTCTACAGTGCAAAACTGAAGGCTTTCATGTTACAGCATCTGACCTCAGTGTTTTGAAAAAGCCTTACACTGGACAGAGAACATGGGGTGAGAAGAAATCTTTATCACTTTTTAAAACTTGTTTTGTTTTTGGCATGATTTTAGATTATGCATACATAGGGATAAATCTTTAACATTCAAATTAAGGATTGAATTTGAGTATTTAATTTAACCCACAACATATCAGCAAAAAGCATTGTAATGTAATTGTAATGTAATTAGGGAGGCTGAATGATAAAATCTCAGACAAAAATTGGTGACAATGCATTCAAATGTAAACAAATGAGATAAGAAATATTTTTATTTCTGGCTTCCTTTGAATATATATATATATATATATATATATATATATATTCTCTTGAAGAAATTAATTTGTTTTTGACCAAAATTTCCTAGGTTTTGATTCAATCCATATCTTTTTCTATGACTATATTAACATTCTAGAATGTCCTTAACTTTGTCCTTTAAATATTGCAAGAATTGCCTCTGTTAGATGTTGCTAATCATGAAACAAAAATGCTTGATCATACATTCTCTGATAAATATGTATAGCTCCCATGTCCTGAGAGCGGAGAACAGCTTTCTTTGGGGGATGTACTAAATGGGATGCTGGGAAGAACCTGGAAGTGGAAGCAGAAGCAGTGTGCTTCTTCAGTCCTAGGGCAGAGCTAGCATGCTGGTGCTGGCCACAGTGGAGACGCATGTGCATGTCTCTTATGGAGAGGGAGCAGGACCACAGGGAGTGAGTCATAATCAATAAGACCCAGCTCAGTGCAGCTGTCAACCTCTATGATAGCTGCCAGAGATAGAAAACAATGGGGCATGTGGTCAATGCCATGGATTAAATGGGGATGAAAGTGCTTGTGCATAGAGGGAGCTGGACTTGCTTGTGTTACAGGGGTTTTAGAAACAAAGCCCTGGATCCACTATGGACACAAACAGGCAGGGCTCAGCTACTCAGGGAGATAAGCAGTGCCGAAGGACAGGAAAGCAATTTAACCAGCACAGCTATACTGAGGACAGATTTAAAGCCTGTCCTCAAGGTGCTGACAGAAGCTGTAAGGCTTACAGAAAAAGCTGAAAGAAGGCAAAAGTGGTGGGTGTGCACAGGCGGGGGCTTTGCACAATGGGGAGGATTGATAGTCCTGGGCGTGCTGGATGGTCTTTGTCTTAGGACTCGTTCTGAGCAGTTCAGGGGGAGCCATCGTCACTTGAGGGAACAGTTCTGTTCCATTGTGTGATGCTGCCTCTTGCTTAGAGAGAAAGATTTGGCTCACATCATGGCACAATCACTCCTATTTGGGACACAGGGCATCTTTGATGTTGTATTTTTCCAAGAGGCTCTGTTTTTCCTGAAACTAAAGTGACTACAGGTTTAAGACAAGAACTGGAAACCTCTAAGTATTGTTCCAGGGTTTTGGGAATTGGATGCTGTAAGAGCTGGTAGGTGGATGCTTCCACAAGTCCTGATAATTACTGTAGTTACTCTTATCTTGATGTCCTAAGTCGCCATGAGAATGAAATCCTGCTAGGTAAATTTAGGGCTAAATAGCCTTTATGATTAGTTTGTACATATTCTTTAAGTGATTAGTATTTCTATCCTGAAATCTAAACATGGCTCTCAATCAAAGCCATAAGGGTCTCATTATTATTTCTTTCTCAATAAAATTATTTTTTTAAAAGCCATAAGGAAATATAGAAGATAGCCATAAAATGAAAGAAGTGCCATATTTCTTCCTGAATTTTGTCACTCACTTATCAGAATTGAAGAAAATATTTATGGGAGCTGGGCATGGTGGCACATGCCTGTAATCCCAGCACTCGGGAGGCTGAGGCAGGAGGATTGTTGTGAGTTCGAGACCAGCCTGAGCTACAAAGTGAGCTTAAGGCCAGCCTGAGCTGCATAGTGAGACCCTGTCTCAAAAAAAAAAAAGAAAATATTTATGGATTTAATAATATTAGAAGTAATTGTGGAGAAATGTGAGTTTACATAGACAACAGATAGAGTATGATATCAATGCTAAAGCACTGAAATTTATTGTGTCCGTGATAGACTTTTGTATTATCACCAAATTCAGTGACTAAAATATCAGATATTTGGCAGAATAGAAAACTCACAATAAATTCAATGGTTCAGACATCATCATTTCTGTTATTGACTCTGTGGATCAGAGCAAAGACCCAGGTCGAGAAAGGTGCTCCTTCAGACACATCTGTGTCCTTATCCCTCTACATTTTCACTGAGCAAGCAGGAGAATGATTGGACCCTGGGATGCGCAGGACTCTTTCCCCAAGGGGACTCTCATAGATGTACCTACACTCACAGGGTGGAGGTCCTGGGACAGCAGTGGGATTGCACAAGGCCTCTGGCGACCTGGACTTGACAAAAGCATATTGACAGCAAAGCGTTGCATTCCACGGAAGGCGGCACGTCACATGACCAACTCAGAGGCTACAGACTCCCCTTCTGGAGAGCGAGAGTTTTCAGGCACATTGTACATAAAATGGCAATTGGAAAGCATGAAAGATTTTGCCCATGTGGGAAGTTTGTTAGAGGGGAATTTAAGTAATTTTACTGGTAGAGTGAACATAAATCATACGATCTGTTTAGATACTTCAAACTTGCCTTTCATTTTTAATATATTTTTATTCATTTGAATGAGAAAAAAAGATAAAATAGTGATGAAACAGTTTCAAAACAGCTTAGTATAAGACCTCTAAGTCATCTAATTCTGACAAAAGAAAACTGCACTGAGAAATTCAGGAACTGGAAATAGTGGGCTGCTACTGCGAGTCAGAATAAGAGAGCAATAAAAATATCTCTTCCTATGGGACCCTGAAAGCTCACTCTTGCTTTTCTTGTTGATCAAATTGAAACACTGCATATTTAAACTAATAACAATAACAGAAATGTTGGCTTTCAACAGATTTCACATGCCACAACATCACAATCATTTCAATGAAAAAATATTTCTTTTAAAATTAAAAAGAAAATCTCTGCAAATATTAACAAAGCATTGTGTATCAATATACCAACCATTTTAGTATAAACTGAAACACGAGCTTAACTTGAGAATAATGCATTGGATCAAAGAGGTAGTAGATGAAACTGGGTTTTGAGATACTATTTGAAGTGTGGATGTAGTTTGAGGATTTGGGCTGTTTTAATTGTTTTCCAGAGAGAAGGAAACTCAGAAGGAGGAAAATCATAATCATCAACTGAGCCAGGGAAAGTCTGGATGCCTTGATGCTATGAATTACTCTTTCAGGCAGCCCTGGGCAGGGCTCCAGGGGTTGCTCATACCTGCAGCTGAGAAATGGAAGGAGCCTAAAGAGCACAGGGGCCTTAGCTGTTGGCAGGGTTAGGCTTTATCCCCAAATATTTTTAACTTTTCAGGGACTTTTCAATTTCTCTCACACTTTTCACTTTGTTTCTTGAATTAGTTTAAAGGCTTATGCAAGAGATTATTTCTGGTTCATGCGTGTGACTTGAATTTTTGCTTACATTTGTTTCTTCTCATACTTTTACATGAAACTACCATCTACTGGGCAAAAGCATGTGTTGATAGCATTAATTTTCCTTCTCCACAAATGGTGCTTAACAGACCCTGGATACTTACAACTAGAGCTCAGTAATTCTCTCTGTGCATCTGTTGGCGTGCCATGGGCACATATGAGAAAAGTTGGCATGAGCCTCAATAAATGTGAGAGGGTGCTGAGGACATGATGTGGGCATTGGCAAGGGATGTGGCTGAGAATGTGTCTGAAGAATATTATTGGCTACATGGTATGTCCAACAGGATTTCTCCTCACTTTGTCCCTCAAGTCCATGGAAAGGTCAAAAATAACTCATTATTTCAGGAAATTTATGCAATACCAAACCATCATTTCCTATTAAGTCTGAGAATAGACTTCATCAGCCACAGTATATGTGAGAAGCTCAACAGATTGAAAATATGCAAACAAGCAAAGTGATAGCTTGTGACAGTCATTTTTACTATGTGTATCTATCACATTTCATAGTAACCTTTTAGTGTGTGTGTGTTTGAACAATATCCTAGAACAGAATATGTCTTCACAACCTTAGGATAAACCTGCACAGTCCTCAGACCCTGAGTAGCCCTGTTCCCTGAAACTGTCCTTCTTCTTTCCTTGTCCTCTTTCCCCTTCATTTGCAAAAACACTAGAATATTGCCCTTGTGTAGCAAAACATGTACCTTTGTCTTCTGTCACAAATCAACAGACTAATAAAAAATGAATGAGAATATAAATAAATGAGAAACGTACATAATTGGATGAATATTTTTTTCCATTCTCGTATTCAAACTACTGGATTTCTCACACATAAGAGCTCTGGGATTACTGTTTCTGCACTGTAAAAACAGAAAAAAAAATAATACAGAATATGTGAGTCATCAAGGGAATCTGCTGAGGCACATTTTCTCATGCCTGGAGAAAATCAGATTTCACCTGACATTTCAAATCCCACACTCAGGCCTAACAATCCGTTTTCCCAAGATCTGTGTCATGGATTTCAGTTTTTCTTTGTGCAGTATTGTTTTCAGACCTACCTCTGTATTTCACTTTAGCATTTCTGCACCTTCTTGTGTAGAGACATACTTTCAGGAATAATAACTAGAAACCACAGCTTTCTCTGTCACCAGTCTTGACAGTGGCTATATCACCCAGCCTATTAAATTATGAACTATAATAACAAAACTAATTAAATGCAATGATGGTTGGGGTAAGTTATATGCAGCATATGTTTTTAAGTAACATGAATTATTTAGATTGTTCTAGTCTTAGTTATGTATCAATAATTAGATTAGAATTGTCAAATTGTTATATAACTATTAATTTCCAAACACACCTCTTTAAAATATTGTTACTGAGTAAGCATATGATGTAGTACTAATTTCCAAGCTCAATTCTCTATTTCAAACAAATTTAACTAATTTTCTTTAGATTTTCTGCAAAGGCATTTGTTGCAAATGAAGAGCAGAAAATTGACAGGAATTTAGTGATCTGTAATCCTCAAATAAATGCTTTATTCCCACTAAACTGTTTCCTTTGTTCTGAAGGAAAATTTTAATAAATTGAAATCATTACAGATAGTTCTAAAGTTGGTACTTTTAAAAAATTAACATAGTATGAAGGAAAATTTTAATAAATTGAAATCATTACAGACAGTTCTAAAATTGGTTCTTTTAAAAAGTTAACATAGTATTTATCAGATATTAATCCATGTATATTATCATATACAGTTAAGTAATATGTTTGTTCTTCAATCCTCTAAACACTCCAATGTATCAATTGTAGAAAAAAACAACCAAGGGTTTATTGTGTGTCTCTCTTATACCTCGCCATCTGTAACACACATCTGAGTCACCTGAGACTCTCTTATCAATAGAGAAACACATAATATTAAATTAATGTTACTCCAACCTGAAAATTTTACTATAAGTAAATAGAGTACTATTTTTTATAATTTGTTTTTATGTACAGGAAAGCAAAAGAGATATTATTACATTCTTAAAAAGGATTGATTTTTATCTTAAGAAAAATTACACATAAACCAAGTGTTTTCCATTGTGACTCCCTCTCCCCCAGTGAAAACTTTTGAATGTAGGATCATGAGTGTGGCAAGTATTATAGCTCATTGGTAATGCTGAACTAATCAAACAGCAGACAAGATTTGGTGAAAGTTAATCAGAGCATGTATTTTAATAGAAGAGAAACGTTCTTGTAAACCTCTCTATTTCAACCTATGAGCTATTTGTTTGCAAACACGACAGCCTACTTTATCAGTATTTCAGAATCCTGAGCCTGTTTGCATGTACCATTGTGCACTGTTTGCTTTGTCTTTGTAGATTCATCTGAGGAGAATGAGGAGATTTTGTCTGTTTCTTCCTCCCAAGCATCGATTTGCAATCTTTTTTATTCACCTATTAGCAAGATTTTCATAGTCCAGAGTACACGCTGGTTGATTTTTTCTATAGAAGCTAAGATTTTCCTAGACCTCTCTTCATTGAAGAAATATGAATTGCATTTTAAATTGTTATTTGAGTAGCATCATTTTTCATATCAGAAAATACAGGGAACAGAAGGAAATAAAATATCTTCCTATCTTGGTTGAGATACAATTGATCAAAAATATTTATATTCAATAGTTATAAAATGGTGTTTTAGGGTACAGGTACATTAGATTTTTTTATCACAATCATGTTAAGTAATATATGTATCACATTACAAAATTAATTTTAAGATACTGTAACCACTGAGCAGAAAACCTGTCAAACTAGACTTCTCTGTCCAGTGAGAATAGTCTTAGGGAATTCCAGCTAAAGTATAATCACATAGAAAATGCTTTAAATATTAATTCTCGGTAGGTTGCCACTAAAATTATTTTTAAGGTGTTTTTAAACACAGTGCAAGAAGAAAATTTTGAAAATCAGTAGTGAAATTCTAGAGCAACAGAAATAGGAAATCTTAGTTAAGTGTTCTAATGTCTAAATGTTTTAAAAAGTGATTATTGGGCCAGCCAAATACCTCAGCGGGGATTAAAGCACCTGTGAGCAGGTACCGGGGCCAAGGGTTCCATTCCCAGGCCCCTGGGGGTGCGCTGAGGTGGCAGTTGAGACTGGGCTTAGTGGCACACAACTATAATCCCAGCTTGGAAGGCTGTGAACAGGTGGATCACTACAAGTCTGATCTAGTAGTGAGACCCTGAACATCCTGTAGACCCTTCCCTAAAATACCAAAAAAATAGATTATTATTTTACATTTATGTTTTCAAATCAGTTTGATTGTTGAAGGAAAATGATAATGTTTTTATAAAAATTTTAGCTATAACATACAAAAAATGGGGAGTTAAAGATATTTGAATTCTGATAAGCCTGTTCCATTTCACTGGGAGTAAACTATTTTAAAGAGACATAAAATGTTTAAGCTTTTGTATTATATTCAATAGGGCCACCAGTAAAAATAAACACAAAAAGGTATCACTATAAACATAATAAATGAATTCAAAGGACTAAAACTAACGTCCAAATGAAACAATGAGATAATAAAGGAAAAATTAGAATGAATAACAGAGGAATGTAATAAAACATAAGTAGAAGTATGATAGATTTAACAGTAAATACATTAACACTTATATGAAATGTAAATTATGAGCTCAAATGCAAGGTAGAAGTGGAGCACTTGTGTTCATATATGCTGTAATCACAAAACAGCTGGATTAGACATTTTATGAAAGTAATTGTAAAGCAAACAACCTTAGCTCTATATCTGAGTTGTATTTCAGTGCCATATAATCACACTATAATTATCATCATATAATTACTAATGACTAACATCCAACTGAGAATTTGTGTAATATAAATATAATTCAAATAATGTTGTAAAATTCAAAATGAGAAATAGTAATTCCTGACAGAAAATAAACTGTAGGCTATCTAAATGCCCTTACTGGAGTAGTTTATGTTATATTTCCAGGTGATTATTTTTCTCTCCAAAAGACCTACAGAACACAACAAAAAATATATATATTTTTTACAAACCAAGATGATGTTTCTATACTTTTTTCCTTTCATACAAGATGATGTTTCTTAAATTTTCCTACAATATGTTCTTATCATTCATGGGGTATTTTGAAATGTCTTTAATTTCATTAATTTCAAATATAATGCTTATATTTTTAGCTTGCATTTCTTAAATAACTTCATGCTCTCTGTTCACTGCAACTTATTCAAACATTCCTTAATAATTATAATTTTGTTTCTTTGACTAAATTAACAATGCTAAAATTTTCTCATGCATTTACTACTTTTATTCTGACAAATTACTTTTATTCTTACAATGTTGGCAAGAAGGAATAGAATTGTAATTGCATGAGTTTAATTAAAAGTATTCATGCTGAGCTGTAAAAGACTGAAGTCAACAACTTCATACAATTGTCAGTTGTTTGATAACTCGCTGCTATTATAGACTATTGGATTATATGGTATTATTTTGCTGAATTCAAGCACCTACAGTATTTGGACTGGCTTCAAGTATGAAAAGATCCTTTGAAGACTTCGCCAAATACAGCTTGTCTAACAGCAATGGAACACCAATCTCTGACAAAAGAGAACAAAAAAAGGTGATATAAATAAAACAATTTCATAGGGGAATATAATATATATATATATATATATAACAGGATAGATATACAACTACTTTCTCTTAGTTCAGTGAGAAGAAATGCTTGTACTAATAGTTTTTAGACAAGATATCATATCTACTTCTTGTCCTTTGAATAGCTGCTATGAAGACAACTGTATGCAATATAGGAATTATTGTACCTGTCTTACTAACTTTTTCTGAAACTGTTTCATTGCTATTTTGTCTTTTTTCATTAAAAGTAATAAAAACATTTTAAACAGTATTTGGCCTGTCATCTGAGGTCCTGCTAGATTTATTAAAAATAACTTTCTGTATCTACTAAGTTACAAAATCACATACTGAGAGGTGAGCTCACAGGCACAGATGTGTCGCCTTCAGCACTCTCCGCATTGTCACTCCCAGAACTGCTGGTGGTTTATCTGTGGTAATAATTCATAACTCAAAGAAATAATTTAAGAAATATTACATAAAAAGCAAGGTGAACCCCAAATACAGGAAGCAAAATAAAAAATAGAAAAAATGGCATTTCTTCAAGACATCCAACATAAAGAATCAACAGAGTGAAGACACTACCCATAGCAGGAGAGAACACATCTGTACCGTCTTTGTATCTATTAAGAGGTTAGTACTACAAATATAAGGTACTCAACTTGTTCAGTAATAAACAGATAAACAATCCACTTAAAACTGGCAAAAAGTACTGAGTAGACATTTCTCAAATGAAGGTATACTAATAAACAACACCTATTGTTCCTTAGTGTGAATTACAAATGAGAAATAAGTTAAACATTTTTTATCACCATGGTAACCGTAGTTAATAGCAATTCATAATATTATTGCAAATTTCTAAGAGAATATATTCCAAATGTTCTCAATACAAAATAAGTGAGAATTATAGGAGTTGATGCACAGTTTGATTTCCCCATTGCATAATACATTAATGTTTTAAAACAAGATAGGGTATGATAGGTTATATTTTATCCTTATAAAAGTGTATAATTTTTATTAGTAGGTTAAAAATAATTGGAAAATATTTTTCAAAAGCAAAACCAAAACATTCTCTCCCATAGCTATATAAAAGAATAATTTTAAAGTCAATATTTTATAGTGTTTAGACAAGATATCATGTCTGCATCTTGTACTAGGAATAACTACTACAAAGCAACAATATGCAATGTATCAATTATTGTAACTGTACTACTAACCTGTTTTGAAACTGTCTTATTGCTACCTTTCTCAATAAAATTATTAACATATAAAAACGATGTCATCTATAACAATAAAGTTTATTATGTAAGTTTGAATAAACTATGACTTTTTCTTTTGTACTAAACTTTATAGAAGTACTGAAATGCCAAACCTCATGAGAATTCCTATATCATTTGAATGACAGTAGGAGTTACTGCATTCTTAGGACACAATTACTATGATAAATTAATTACTTTTTTAAAATTATTCTTAATTCTCTACTGAAGAAAAAGGAAGGTGACATTATTTATTTAATATAGAAAACAGAGTTGAATATAAAAGTGCTTAGAAAAAACAATAAATTGTATGTAAATTTTAAGAGTGTTCATTGAGAGTTGTGGACAAAAATCCTTTATATTTCAAGTTAAACAGGAAGTTTGTGGTACTGAAGCAGAGGGCTTTGACACTCAATAAAAATTTATAGAGCAAATGCCACTTTCTTCACCAAGTTTGAAATATCATTGATGTTTAGGCAGATGGGTAGTTACATTTACTATTCAAGGGTTTCTTTCAGGTTTATACCTCCAGAAGTCTTCCTGACTTCATAAAAAGTGTGATTTCACAGTAATTTTCTCCATGCTAAGAAATAATTAAAAGAAAATGACTTTTTTTAATTGGTGAAATTTTCCTTTAAATTAGGGGAGAAATGCACACACTCAATAACACAATGAAATATAAAATAATTATATATTCAAACTTTTGGGGGTTTTTTGTTTGCTTGTTTTTGTTTTTGTGGTACCAGGGATTGAATTCAGGACCCTGCACTTGCAAGGCGAACTTTTTTCCACTGAGCTATCTCCCAAGCCCCTTGCGCTTGTGTATTTACTCTGCCACCATGACTTCCTGATCTATCATTTCCGTAGGTACACACACACACACAAAATATTAAAGTTAGAGTTGATAAATGTTTCCCTCCCAAAATTTCTTGAAATCCTGTAAAAGCTATGACTTTATTCCCATACATTACCATTAGAGACCATGCTTATTAAAAAAGAGCTCAAAGATCATGAATGTTTGGAGTTGTATTTGTAGGGATTAAAAATGTACTTTAGGGGGCCAGTCAGATAGCTCAGCAGATTAAAGCACCTATTTAGGCAGATGCAGAGCCCAGGTTTGATCCTCAGAGTGCCATGTCGGCCCTGCCCCTAGGGCACACTGACATGATGAGTGAGACTGGGTGTGATGGTGCTCATCTGTAATCCCAGAACTTGGGAGGCTGCAAACAGGTGGATGACTACCAATCCCATCTAGTAGTGAGACCCAGAACACCCTGGAGATCCTTTCCTAAAGTACAAAAAAAAAAAAAAAAAAAAAAAAAAGAACACCATTTTTACTGTGCACTTTTTATTATTATTACATTGAAAAATACATTGTAAAAATTATGCAATTCACTGAAAACCCTAAACTTGTTTCCTATAACTATCAAGTTCCATAGAAGTATGCATGGAGACAGTGACACTTGCATTGTGCCTTATGTCCATTCTATTCTATTCTATCATCCCATTTTGGTTGCTGTAACAGTAGAAAACCTTGCTTCACAAAAGGATGAAGGTGGAAATAGAAGCAGGCTTCTTAGTGTTTTTGTGGGAACTTCATGATATTTTACCCTGATGATAATCCAGAACATTTGGAAATTTAAAGTTGTCTCAAACACACTGTTAAGGCCACTGTTTTTTTCCCATTGTCTTTTGTGATCAGCAGCTCATCCTCTTGCAGCACTAGAAAAGCTAGTCTACTTGGCTAGTTCACAAAGGGGTGGTAAATTCTTTCCTTCTAGGTTGAGCATCTTCTGTGGTGGGGAAGTAATGCTCTTGCTCTTTGGAAACCCCAGATACATTATAATCTGCCACCTGGAGGAAAGAAATCCCAGGTTCTGTCTCTTTCAAAGTCTTTACTTTGGAGCATATCAACCATAATGTCTGCTCATCACCCCCAGTTTTGTTTTGCATGCAGCCATCTTATCTGTCAAATTTAACACAGTTGTCATTTACCTTTAAAGTGACAGATTGAGTTCATTGAGCATGCTACATATGTCACTGTACTAAGCTTTATTTATTTATTTTTTATTTTATTGAAGTACAAATATCAATGAGACAGTTTTAAGACACCTTAACAGGATGGATTGGATAAATTAATACATTGCAAACTGTTTTCATAATGTTTTGGTATTGTACAAGGTGCATACATGATATTATACTTACAGACATTATAGCAGATGTCTCTTATCAGTAAATTAAGAGAGTGTAGCTGTTTATATATCTTATTTTTTATACCTGAATTATATCAAAGATTCAATAATTAATACTTTCTACCTTATTATTTTCCAAAGTACTAGAAGCCAACATAATATCCTGTTCTACCGCCATTAGTGCAAATCTTGCCTCTCATAGAATTATGTAGAAGCACAGCGTTATCTATCCCAACTGTACTGTCCATACACACACATCATGATTCTTCCTTTCTATACCCCTTCCTTTGTCTACACCTGTCAAAGATGGGCAGTCCACTGTCATTCAACCAATTTAGTGCCTAAACTTGACGACACAATCCAACACAGTCCAGCATTCCACAACTATAGTGAGTTATCTGAAGAAGTTGTCGACTGCAGCCATTTACAGCTCAACTTATTATTATGGCCCCACACTGTATACCTCATTTTTATACTTTTCTGCTTGATGGTTAAGACCTAGATAGAGCAAGATCTATATGCCAAAACATGTAGCTTTTGTTTCTGATGAGGTCAGTAAAGTCCTCTCAGGGTTTATCTAGTAATTCCATAGCTTATTCTGTAGATCTTTTGTCTATGTCATCCATGTGGATGAGTCACGGCCAATGCTTGACCAGATTGCTCTCTGTGAGAGCCTGAGAGAAAGTTTTCTCTCCATGTGACTCTCCACAGGCACACTATAGAACTTCAATATCTTTCCTCTGTGGCTCCCTAATCTCCTTGTTCAGGAAATTCGGGCTCAACTGAGTTTCATGATGTTGCAATACAGGTTCTCCTATGTCCTGAGTCTTCACTGACCTTGAAAGGCTAGGGCCAAAATATTGGTGGGGCTTGTGGCTCTTCTATTTCTCCAATTTTGATGTGTGAACTTAGGTTGTTAACCGTCCAGAAGAAAAGCTGATTAGTACCCTGCAGCATATGCCATGTACTAAGCTTTTTTTTGCAACTCATTCTGTGTCACTGAAATATACTGTTGTTTGTTTGTCCTGGAGTTTTTCTCTTAACTCCAGGTTTCTGGCCAGTGGTATACAACTAGAAAACCATCTCCTTTTTTGTTTATAAGAGAAGACATATGCTCTGTATCTACTTCCTACAAAGCTGAGTTAAGGAAATGTAATTTAACATATGTGACATTCTGATCATATTCTCCAAAATATTAAGCTTAGGTGACATTATTTGGCTACCTGGCATTTCTCTGTGAGTCTCACAGTACAGATTCACATGCAAAAGTAACCTCTTTCGCTAGACTTGTGAAAGCAGAATGCCCATCCACCCATTCATACACCAGCACAAAATGATTAATTCATTTTCCCTAATGATGTCATCACTCAAACTATTAAAAAAAATGAATGGTTCTGTAGCCATGGCATTGGCTGGCATAAAAAAATGTGCTTAATATACCCTAAGCACAATCTCATGAAAAATACATCACACTATTGTCTAAAGTGGTAGACTATTTAACCTGGATTTGATAGACTCATGCCTCATTAACCCTCTCAACAACTATCTTCAATATCTTGTGCTATTTCATCAGCTCTTCTAACTGAAAAAGGAACATTTGCCACCTCTTCTAAAAATTAGTGATAAATATCCTTAATGGCAGGCAAGCTCAACTCTTCACCAGTGGCAAAGTTTCTTAAAATGCTGTGAGCCATAAGAGAGGTACCACTACTACTGTATAATATTGATTATTGGTCACCTTCAATAATTGCTTCTGCTTTGTTCCAATGTTAAGCTCCAGAGGTCTGTCTGTTAATGTAGGCTGTTTAGGCTGCATGTAACAAAGCAGTTTTGAAGGTTTCATTGCTTTCCTCATCACTGCCCTTTATGCAAAGTGTGTTTGCAGAATGTGAATCACCTGCTTCCATCAATATATTAAGTGGGCTCTTGATATTTTCTTTTACATGCAGCTTTCTTTTTGTTGGCCGTCTTCCTCTTGTGATGGACCATCACTGAGCCTCTGCCTGTTTTCTAAGAAGCTCTCCAGGGATGTTTGTGTTTTACTCATTTTGGCTAGGGTTAGTTTGTGGGCTAAGACTATGCAGAATGGGAAAAATAAAATAATGGGTGGCCCATATGTGAACTAACATGAGTGTGAGATTCTGAAATAAATCAACTTGCTTGATACTGAAGAGCTTTCCACCAGAAGCAGCTTTATTATTACTTGCCTCTCACTGTTAGGATATTAGTATGAATCCATACCAACTGACTTCTTATTTTTTCTGGGCACTTAAACCTCTCAGTTAAAGTTAATCTATATTTGCAATTGCTCTTCAGGACTAGCATCACTAACTCAGCTCTACATCAGACCAGCAGGCAATATATTCTCATTAGGCATGCACAGCCTAATTTCTTCATGTGCTATTCAGAGAAGATCTCAAACTCCTTGGAAAATCTAATGCAACTGCTGATCTGTCAGGAGGCAGAGCTCAGAGCTCAGACAGCTCCCGTAGGCAAGGAAAGGGGAACAGCTATAAATACAAGTGAAGCATCACTTACTTCATGCTGTGTGATCTCCTTCCTATAGGTACAGAGAAGTTGTGGTTCATGAAAAGCATTTAGGTTCTTCTGGATTGAGAGACTCATGTAGATCTGACTGGGTAGAGAGGGGACTATGGTGTCAAGTGATTAATCTTATGTTTCAGGCTGAATCATCTACTCTGTGGTGGAACTGAGCTATGGGGAGATCCCTTCTCTTTAGGTTTAGTTTTGTGCTCTGCATTCTCATTCTATGAGCCACTTTGCTCCCTTCTACCATAATGTTGCTGCTTAATGTAGCAGTTAAGTAGGTCCGAGATTAAAGAAATCATCGCTAGATGTTTTAGCATTTACACAGGAAAGGTGGTAAACTGAACATTTCAACTTAAGCTCCAGTTATGACAGATAACTTATAAAACCTAAGTTATTCATTGTTTTACTACATTGTTTTTAATGAAAATATCTGAGAATAAATCACATAATACTTCAGCTTTCCACTCAAGGAGTTCTACAGCTTATTCTATTCAGACTAAAGGTAATGAAGATTGTGGAACATGGAAAGAACCTAAGCATCCAGAGAATGTGTTTTTGTGGGGAGGACCACAGTGTTAGGCCTCCCACTGTCCTTTCTCACAGACATCAACTATGACCCAGCTTAGTGTGAGAGATCTCTATAGGTACATGAGACAAACTTGACATATAATCTTTCACTGGAAGGTACAAATAAATTTGTGCCTCAGAAAGACAGGCAAAGATTCCCTTGGCAGCTGAAGAGGGAGCTGTAGTTGGGAAGTCATTATGCTTCCACTGGGAATAGGTGGTACATGGATCCTAGAGAATGTGTATAATAGTAGAAGAATAGCTCAAAGTCATGAATGTGATAGCTACTCAGAAGACAGAATCCTAATGAAGAACAATTTCATTAGCAGATGGCTCTAATGGCAAAAGCTAAAGTGGATTTTAGTGGGAGAATCACAGAGAAGCATCAGTCATATCATGGAAACTATAGCCTAGGAATTCAATAAACTGCTTCAAGAAACATAAAACATACATTCTGTGTATTATTATTCAATCTGATTCATCTAGTTTGATTAATTTATAGATGACGTATGTGTATTTACTGATATTTTGCTGATATGAGAAATCATATGAGAAATCAGTGATTTTAAAAAGTAAATATTTCTATTACCTAGCTACAATTTAGATCTTAATACATTTCAAAGATACTTGCAATGAAGCCTTGGTTTCCAGCATGGTGCTGGTGAAATATTGGGATGGCTTTAGATTTTTCAGGGCATTTCTCGAAAGAGATTGTGTATCTTTAACTTCTAACTCAATCTTTTTAGTTCTCTGGCCATGTGAGGGATTTTGAGAGCAAAAGCATTTCTGGCTCGTGTTCAACACATGCCAGAGGCTCCATCACTCTAGTAGTGATAATAAAAATGTCTACTTACTCAGCCATGTTTCCTATGAGATCAAATTTCTCCCTCTATCTGAGAATGTCTTTCTTAAAGGTAGGGAGCAACAGTAGCTGTTAATGAACAGCAAAGTCAAAGTACAAAACTATATGAGTATGGAGGAATAGCTCAAAAAAGTCAATCTGAGAAGGCAGTAAATACAGCAGGATGAGATTATAGGTTTGTGATGGACATTTTTATTATTGAAGACTTAATTGTCCTAAAAAATGGTGAATATTTTTTGAGGGAGTGATTTGATGGTTGCAGAATTTAGGTTTGATAAAAGACAGAATTAAATTTTTGCCACAAAAGGTCATTTCCAAGTAACAATGAGATAGCAACCGAAGTGCTGATAGTGCATAGCAGCCTGAAGCGGAAGTGATGTCAAAAAGAAAGTGGATGTTGAGCCTCAGAGGAGTTGCTATGTGGAAAAGTCATGGTGAGATTGATCAAAGTAGTCACCTGATCAACCCTGTCATATTTCCCCATTGATTTCTCATTTCATTGATTTGCTTCTTGATTCTGGATATAGTATGTCATCATTAATCAGTTTACTTATACTATGTCCCTGGATAAATTGATTTCCATTGTATTCCAGGGACACACCTATCCTCTTAAACTCCCAAACCCTGGTCAGTCTCATCATGACTTTTCTACATAGCAAACCTAATTTCTGCTACCATCAAAACACTCCCTCAAAAACTATTCACGTTTTGCTTCTCAGAGGACAATTAAGTCTTCAGTAACAAACATGCCTGTCACAAACCTACAGTCTCACCCTGCTGTATTTACTGCCTTCTCTTTTCCTCCATACTCATATAGTTTTGTACTTTGGCTTTGTTGTTCATTAACAGCTACTATTGCTCCCTACCTTTAAGGAAGACATTCTCAGTTAGTGATAGAGGGAGAAATTTGATCACATAGGAAACATAGCCCAGTAAGTAGACATTTTTATTATCACTACTAGAGTGTTAGAGTTTCTGGCATGTGTTGAATAGGAGCCAGAAATGCTGCCAAAATGTTTCAGAAGGCTGTCCCTATTACTCACTTGCCTTTTAGATAATTCATTAAAAGTATTTATACTGTGTTTGATCAATGAGAAATCAAAAATAAGCGTTAATGTAATATATTTCCTAGAAAGATGAAGTCATTGTAAGTACACAAGCATCCCTAATAAGAGCCTTAATGAATACTCATTTTGTGGCAAGTTATTAACATTATAAGTTACAAAATAAATGTATTTTATAAATGGAGATTTCTCTTGACTTTCACCACTGTTTCCCGCTGTGTTTTCTGGTCACTGTCTCAACTGGTTGGATCATCTGGCACTGTTCTAGCACAATCAGTTTAGCAAAACAAGAACACGTTTTCTATCTCAAGTTTGACTTTTCCGAGATCTGCTCTTGCCACATCCCTTTTTGTTTTAGTTAATCACAAGGGTGGGAACCAGAAATTCCTGACTTCAACAATTATGCCTTCGCTTCACACCCATGAAACAAATCTTTCTAGACAAATTCATGGTCTGTGTCATAAGGGCTGCATTTCTCTGACCAACCATGAGAGAAGAGAATAATAACAAGGGACTATGACATTTGGATTCACTTGTTCTTTAGAATTCTTTAATAATGTAATATGCATCAGATGTTTGTAAACTATAAAATATGGTTTAGCTTTAATTTTTGAGAACCTAAATGAGAAATAAGGGAAAGAGTCCTCTTTTTTTTTTTTCATTTATTTTTATTTTATTGTAATACAAATGCCAATCAGACAGTTTCAAAACACCATAACCATACAGAGTCGATGAAATAATACATTGCAAACTGTTTTCATAACGTTTTGGTATTGTACAAGGTGCATACCAAGATGTCCATCACATGAGGAATGGTTGAAAAAGATGTGGTATTTCTATACGATGAAGTATTACTCAGCTATTAAGAATGATAAGTTTGAAGCATTTACACTGAAGTGGATACCACTTGAACATATACTCATAAGTGAAATAAACCAGACACACATGTGTAAATATCATATAGTCTCCCTAGTATAACAAGCAAAAAGCAGAAATAGAAAAGAAAATGTACAACAAGTAAAATCAATTGAGTCAGATAAGGCAAAGTGAATGACATATGCTGCAGGATACTAATCAGCTTTTCTTCTGGATGGTTAACAACCTAAGATCACAAGTCAGAGTTGGAGAAATAGAAGAGCCACAAGGCCCGCCAACATTTTGGCCCTGGCCTTTCAAGGAAAGAGTCCTCTTGCAATCCGAATTTTTATTATTCCTGCTATTGAGGAAAATCTCCCTGAATAGTTAATCTATCATGGTCTTCAGGAGAAAGATTTGTCCATTATTCAAGTTGTTAACTTAAACACACAGAGCATTAAATAAATTATCCATTCAAATGAGAAACAGTTGGAGCATGTTATTGTCTTTCTGATAGGTTTCTAGTATTATTTTGAAAAATGCCTTTTCTAAGCATCTAAAATTGTAAAACAAAGTGGTTTCAGTCATTTTCCAAACAGGAACAGATTTTAGGAGTCACATGCTAAAAAGGAAAAAAAAACCACCTTAAATTATCACCTGAATCTATCATTTTGATTTTGTTGTACTTCTCATACTTTTCTGTAGTGCCTTCCCTTCAGAAATTGTTCTGCTTATGGAAGCACCCAAAATATTGTTTTCATTTTTTTTATTAATTTTATTGTGAAACAAATAGCAATGAGACAGTTTCAAAACAGGTTAGTAAAACAGTTACAATAAATAACACATTGCATATTGTTGTCTTCATAGTGGTTATTCATAGTACAAGATGCAGATGTGATATCTTGTCCCAACAATACTAGTACAAAACTTTCTTCTCATTGAATTAAGAGAAAGTAGCATATATATATATATATATATATATATATATATATATATATATATATATATATATCCTAGCTATTTTGTATATACAGATAACACAATGGTCCTTTATTTATATCCCCTTTTTTGTTTAGTTTTGTCAGAGATGGGTATTCCATTGCATTCATATATTGTAGGTGCATGAATTCAACAAAGTGATCCAATGTAGTCCAATGGTCTGTAATAGTACCGGGTTTTCTGTAGAACTGGCAATGTCAGAAGTTTTTGATTTGAGCCTTTATAGCTCAGTGTAGTAATATGGCTTCACTTTTTATACTTCATTTTTATGATTTTCTGCTGGATGGTTAAAACCAAGATAAAGCGAGACCTATATAACAAGAAATGTAACTTTTGTATCTGACAGGCTCAGTCAAATCCCCTCAGGATTTACACTAAAACCCTGTAATGCAGTTTGTAGATCATTTGTCAGTGTACATGTTATTGTACAGTTTTTTTTTCAAATGCAAAAATTTCAGCAATTTTTGTTTATGGTTCCTGTGAAATTTCCTAGGACTAAACATTATATAAGTAAATCCAAATTTTTGACTTACCTTGCATATAGTTTAGACAAAATAAATATTTACCAATAATTTTTCCCTCAATTTTCATTTACTTCCTTAAAAAAAGGCACATGGATGTTTGGGTTCCTACCTGAACAGGATTCGTATTGTACCATCAAAACAAACTACACTAGGTTTAATTTAAAAATCTGTATCCACACTAAAAGCAGTTTTTAAATAAGTCATAGGAGGAAATATTTTGAACATAAATGTCAGGACTGGCAACATAGCTCAGCAGACTAAAAGCCTGCTTTGGAAAGTACAGGGGTGGAGGTTTGATCCCCAACACTACATGCAGTGCTGGGCCTGCCCCCAAGCTCAATGAGCCAGGCACCAAGACTGGGCATGGTGGCACACACCTGTAATCCCAGCACTGGAGTAGCTGAAAACAGGAGGATCACTATGAATCTGAGCTGCATAGTGAGAACTTATACCAAATACATAAAAAAACAAAAAGCATACATGTCTACGAAACTAAAACAGGTATAATGACACTAATTGACAATAGTGAAAAATTAAATAATTAATGGAAAATAGGAAACTTTTCAATGATGGTACTCTTCAGGGTACAAGAAGCCTTTTTACTTCATTTTATCTCCTCTCTAACCCCCTACACTTCCACATTACTATTTTACTCTGCTGTTTTATCTGTTTGGTACTCAAGTAGGAAACCAGGGAAAATAAATTGCCAATGATTATTCTCTAAATTCTAACATTTTATCTTTTGGATATACATCTACCATAACAATCAAGATTTATGTGTAAATTAGTATATTGATTTTGTAGATAATCTGTCATGCTAGGAAAATTTCAATTATGTAAGGAACATAAAATATAATCTTATACAAGTAGTTACATCATTTACTTAGGGGACATAAACTTAAGTATTGTCTGCATTTGCTTTTAATTGAACAGTGAACCCATTCACAAAATATACAAATCAGAAGGTGTATTTTTCTTAAAAAATACTTAGGTAACTTCCTACTCATAATTCACACCTTTTAATTGACTGTTAGAAAATTCCATTGAAAGATGGTATTCAATGGAGTCATACAACTCTTTTCAAATAACATCTCCCCTTTCAGTACCTAAAACCTATACCTAACACTTTTATGTTAACAAGCTAACTTGGTTTTATATATGTTGGAAAATAAATTTCTTTGCTATTTAATCCATTATAGCATGGTTTAAAACTTGTGATTAAAACTGTGAATCTGTGAAGTGTCTTTGGAAAATGTCCCCCTGTGAGCTGGAAGTTCTTAGCTAGCTTCTCAGAGCAATCTGTGATGATCATGTACAGCATATCTATACATAAATTGCCATAACCATTCTCAAAGCTCCTGCTGTGAAAGTTGGTCAAGTTTCAGCTGTACAATAGAAATATTAGAAGGCACAGAAAGTTTTAGTGCAACAAACTGACTCATGTGAATTTGGACATGGAGATAAGTCTGAAATGTATGAACAAATCCCTGCCCTGAGTACAAGGTAGCCTGAAGACTGCAGGTATCGGCTGAACTATAGCTCATAGGTAGAATTATTTTTCTTTTGTTCAGAAAAGCCTCAGCTCCGTGAATACTTTTAACTGATTTGACGAAGCCCATTCACATGTCCTAAGATACTGATGATTACATGTAGTTAACAGAGTACTATATTTAGTACAGGGTCAACAGGGTCTCACTAGACAGATGGGACTCATGGTGATCCTCCTGTTTTCAGCCTTTCAAGTGCATGGGTTCCAGACACATACCACCCTGGCCAGCCTCATTCACAGTCTCAGTGTGCCCCAGGCATAGGGCCGGCACATCATGCTGGTCAATTGAATATTAGTGTTAATTATAAGTATAAGATATCTTTGTAACAGCAACTAGATTTGCATTTGATTCAGTCTAATAAAGTTGATATAAAATTGACTAACACAAGGCCTCCCACTGCTCCCCAAATTTTATGCAATATATATGTATACGCAAGTGAGTTAGGATAGATATATAGCTACTTTCTCTTAGTTCATTGAGAATGAAAGTTTGTACTAATATTGTTTATACATCATGTATGCAACTGGTCCTCTGAAAAACTGCTACAAAGACAACAATATGCAAAGTATTAATTATTGTAACCATCCTATAAAACTGTTTTGAAACTATTTCATTGCTATTTTATCTTTTTCCCATTAAAATGAATAAAAATTAAATAAAATAAAAGACATGAAATTTAAAGTCAAGTGGCTCTGCATTTAGAGAGAAAAAAAGCTGAACTGCAGCAATTTCACATGAATAGATTATCCCCTGTTGGTCAACTGCTCAACCTTTATAAATATACAAAGTATTTTATATTGTATTTTTATATATGAGTGTGTGTATGTGTGACAGTGTTAAATGCACCATTAGTATATCTTTATTTACATGAAGCATTATTAGACAACATTAAATGATTATGTGCAGAAAGTTAAAAAAAATTACCCATACAAATGGGTAGAAAAAAATTATAAGAAATACACACATTTTTTACTTAGATTTGAAATATGCCCAAACGTTAACTGAAAAAAATTGCTTCATATGGATATAGGCATGTACAATTTTGTAAACATTTGAATAAACACCTTCTTAGGTCTTTAAGAAATTCATACATACCTCATAGGAATAATATTTTCTTCTACCTAAGCACAAATGTGTCCCTTCCAAAAGCAGGTTAATGATGATCCTTTAAAAACCCATCAGAAATAAGGTTTTTTTTTTATGCTACAACTACTCCAAAACAAAGAAAGGAGAAATGAATAATTTAAAGTAGAAAGAAATGAAGACAGTAAGAAATGTAAGAGGAAATCTTGAGTCTTTCTTGTAAGATATAAAGTTGGATAGGGAAACATGTCTAAAACATGCATTGTGTTATGTTGTCTGAAAATCAAAGTCCAGTGTTAGGTAAGATAAATACTGAGTAGATCCAACAGAGATAAAATTGATGCCTCTAACCACTGTTTGTACTTGGAAGAATTTGTACTCAGTTCATAAATATGTTTATTCTGACTTTGAATATCAAAAATGTCAATCAAGCTGCATAATGAAACTTAAAATTACTGTATTTCATGGTCTTTATGATGAAAGAGACAAGGCAAGTGGTAGGTAAAAAGATAGATTAAAAAGTATCACATAAAATTCCCTGAATAAAGAGTAATAAATACCCACTATCTATTTCATCTCCCTTCTTAATCACAGCTCCCAGAAATATTCACCAGCTTCCATAAATTACTCAGTGTAACAATCTAAATGTCCCAGAATGCTGAAAAGGAATTCCACTTAAGCATTCCTTTAAAGATAACAATTTTATGTATGACAAAATTCATTTTCCCCTTCATCCATTTAATTCCACAAGATGTTTACACACTTGCCCATTGTGTAAATCCAGTTTCAAAGAAGACTTAAGGAAGGATTACTTCAAAGAATATTTTCTGTGACATTTTAAAATGGTAATTGATGACATGACTATTTGCTTAGCTAGGTCAGTTCTTCAGCAAAGGAGAACATTCTGTTCCTAGGAGGTCGGTTCACTGTATAGCAAGTGCTTAAGAAAATAAGGGGGAAAGATAAACATTCAGAAAATTACTAACCTTGTCTGACTTCAAGTTCAACCTCAGAATTTTGTGGCTGGATTCTCTGAGACAAATCAACTGGATTGTGTTTGTATCCTTCATAAGTTGAGATGTTTATTGAGTTTGCTAGAAACTCACATTGTGGCCAAAGAGATGCCACCCTGAGCTCCTCTCTGGCTTTTCCATGATAAATTATGTCCGGAAACATGACCATTAGTGGCATCAATGTAGAGTAGAGGCTTTCCAAGGGCTATAAACGTCAAGCCAAAGTATTCCTCTGGCAAAATCGCACTACCTCCCTGCCTGTGTGGAGCTGGTTTTATTAAGGCCTTGTTTTGTCAGAACATGGAAAAAACTTAAAAGTAACTGTGTGGATCATAAGGGTGAAGAAAGGTGTTCTTCATGGGATGAATCTGAAAACAGTCGGTTCAACTGAGAATGTGTTACACACTACTTTAATATTGTATACTCTCAGTATGGCGATAAGAATGAGTTCCTAAACTTGTGAATTAAGATCTAAAGTTAATATTTAGTAAGTTATATTTACTTTAATGGTTTTTGACACATATTTCCTTGGCTTTTGCTGTTTAATATGCCTCCTGATTGTCGAAGAACACTGCAATTGAATGTTCTAACATAAATATATCTGACATATTTAAAATGTTTCTTAGTTTGAAGTGCTTCTAAGTTTGTAAATTATTAAAATCCTACAATGATTGTGTGTCTACACAATAGAGCTACATTTTCTATTTTGTGAAGATTTTTGGTTCTGGTCTAATCCACTGTTTGATTGGTTGTTTGCTTTTACACACTACTTGGTAAGAAAACTTTCAAGCACTCCCAGCACAATAACTTTCAAAACTCTTTGGTCAAACATTCAGTTTTGTCTCTTTCAGTTATGTCATTGATTTTGAAATATTTGCTTTATTAACATATATTGTATCATTTTCCTCTATTGTGTTATTTTGTTTCAAAAAACGATGTCTTTTAAATATATTAAATTACTGCCCATAATGGAAATAATTTGCTATTTTCTGTAATTCCCACTTTTTTATATGCTTCATTCTGGTAATCATAATTGTCCTAATGAGCTTCAAGTAGGAGTTTTTCTATTTTATGAAACAATTATTCCTTTGTAGACAATAGGGGAAGATATTTTTTCACGGATTTTCTTCTTATTGGGACAAATGTTAATTAAGTCATGAATGAAATGTAACTTTTATGCCAAGCTTAGTTCAAATTCCACTGCTTTTGACTCTGCCTTTTCTTTAATGTCAAAGAAGTAAAGTTTTGTTTTGTTTTGTTTTGTTTCTTATGAAAAGCAAGGCCAGCCAAATAACTCTGTGAATTAAAGCACCTGCAAGCAAGTGCAGGGACTGTGGGTCGATCCCTGGGCCTGCTGTGTCAGCCCTGGCCTCAGGACATGCAGAATTTTCCCCTGAGACTGGACATGGTGGTGCATGCTTGTAATCACAACTCTTGGGAGGCTGTAAACACATGGATCACTACAAGTCTTATCTATGCAGTGAGACCCTGAATACCCTGTGCACCCTACCATAAAAAAATACAAAAAAAATAAAATAAAATAAAGCAGAAGTCAGAAAAATTGAAAATTAGAATAAGACATGAAATATAACAGTAAGTTAATAATTTGGACTATTTATATGAAGTATGAAATAACTTTACTACTAATTGCAGTGTTATAGAACATTTAGTTTATTTTTAATTTTGAAGCAGTCTGTTTAATTTTGATTGCAAAGAATTTCTAGTGAAATTTCAAAATGTTGAGGTGTTCTGATGCCAGCCTGCATTCTTGCTCATGTGTTTCATGTGTTTAAATGCAATCTATCTGGTGAGGTTAACATTAATAATAACTCCACACTTCCATTCCTTGAGCTTGAAAAGGACCCACCAGGTAGCTATGTGGAACTTAAACTTCTTTATTGATTTTCTTCTTATTGTCTGGATAAATAAAACAAATTTTTTTGACCAACTATGAGATTTATACACAATGGAGTGCTATACTGTTGTAAAGAAAGATAAACACAAGGAATTTTTAGGTTGCTAGAGACAACTTTGCCACATGCAGGCTTATGTGTATAAATGTCATTTTGTTCTTGAAATTTTTACATATTAATGTCAATTTCTGCTTTCTCTTTTTGTTTTCTATGTGTGCTTCATTGAACCTAGATGCTATAGTGTATCAAGATTACAATGGTCTTACATAATTGCTAATAACATCTTTTTTTTTTATTTTTTAACACTGGCATCTTTTACCACACTTAGGATGGGACAAGCCTGAGATGGCAGTGACACCAGGTGAAACAATATTCTGAGGTTATATCACAAGCTGATCTTGCCTGCATTCAATTCTATTCCACTACTTCTGTTCTTCTTTGAGATCAGACACATTCTGGATCATAAGACTGTAGATTCCATTCTTATTTGAAATAACTGAAAATCCTTTAATTGTGCCAATGTTTATTTGGTGGTCAGTCATCAAAAGAAGTGATTTGGCAAGCAAAATTAAAAAGCAGATTTTGTGTTGTTAACTGGACTGTCTACTCTTACAAAAATTTATTACATTTTTTCTTTGAAGAGTCTAGACTGTTTTTATTTGAGCTTGATTTTAAGAAGTGGTATTAAAATTGGAAAGCATGAGACATTAGTAATAGTTTTTGTTTACAAGCCCACATTATGCTATGAGCATAGTACGAGATACTTAAGGAGCAAAAAAAAAAAAAAAAAAAAAAAAAAAAAAAAAAAAAAAAAAAAAAAAAAAAAAAAAAAAAAAAAAAAAAAAAAAAAAAAAAAAAAAAAAAAAAAAAAAAAAAAAAAAAAAAAAAAAAAAAAAAAAAAAAGAGAAAAAAAAAGAAAAATCTAGCATAAAGCTTAATGCTGCAGTAGCTTCCTTATAAAAAGTGTCCTCAAATACTTCTTTCAAAGTATTCATATAGGTCCAGTTAAATAGCTCAGCAGATTAAAACACCTATAAGCAGGCACAGGAACCAGGGGTTCAGTCCCCAGGCCTTCCATGCTGGGGATTCTAGGAGCGCAATTGAGACTGAGCATGGTGCACAAGCCTATAATCCCAGCTCTTTGGAGGCTGTGAACTGAAAGATCACTAAGAGCCCAATCAAGTAGTGAGACTCTGAACACCCTATAGACTCTTCTCTACAATGAAAAAAATCATGTACTTAACAATGAAAATTTTCAAAATTATCTCTAGTTGGTGGTACAGTCTATTTACTGACCTTGAAAATCTACTGCCTTTTTTGTCATACTCTGCCATAAATTATAAAGTAGATGTGTGTTTGTGCCATTGTCAAGTTGAGTCCTATAGGGAGGACTCTCTTTAATCCTTTAAAGCCGTTCTAGTTCCATGGCAATCCACCTTACTGCCCAAATTAGTGCTGTCCTGGAACACACTAAAGCCAGTCAATCTCCACGCAGGTGATAAGGCCCAGCCAAGGTCAGCAGAGCTGCCTTCCCAAGTAAGTAGGTGTGAAACTGCAGCCAACCCAAAGGATCTTCAACTTAAATGAGGCTCCTTAATAATTAATGCTTTTAATAACTTGTGAGTTGGATGTCACAGTTGTACCCAGAGTAAAATGATTCAACAAATTATAGTTCCTCAGTAGTTTTGTGGTATGAGGGCAGGCTCAGACTCTTAGGATATATTTCTAAGAAATTAAACAGTGGCTGATAAGCCTTATTTCCTTATAAATGGACATTACTGATTACTGAGATGAAATAGTCAATGAATATTTGTAATTTTCTTAATGAAGGAACTTAAAAATAAATCAAATTTTATTCATGAAGCTTCCATTAGTCCACTGTTCACTCTTGTTGAAAGAATAGGACATATATGTTCATTCATTTTCCAATTGAATGATGGGGGTAATAGAAACAAACATTTCTTTTATTTTCATTACTTAAAATTGCTTCATTTGATAGCCAGTTACTTGCCAGATGACCATCCTACAAGATCATATCCTCAGATGTTTTTCTGGCATCAGATTTCCACCCCTAGAATATCTCCTGGTCATTCTACATTCTCCACACAGGCACACAAAATGCCTCTCCTGACTCCTTACTTCAAAATACAATGCTTTTGTCTAATAATTTTGTCATCCATTTTATCTTCTAGCCATTAATGATCAGTGACTCTGTTACATCATGACCATCTTAGCTTCTTGCCTGGAAACCAGGCACAAGACACAATTATCATTTTTGAAATTCAAACCTCCCTTGGCTACCTCATAAGGTAAACTTTCTAAACAAAGAATCAAAAACATTTTTGCTGTTATACAGCACAGAAGGAAATAACAGCTTTCAGAGAATGTACAGCCTCACTCTGAGCAGTCATTCAGCTTCACTCTTGGGTAGCATGGGCGAGGTCCAGTCTAGATCCTATCAAGAACCATGTACTGGGGGACAATACTGCTCGGGGCCCCCCTGCTGTCCCTTCCTATGACAGAAGCTTTGTTTTTCCTAATAAATATATACTGCTCATAAGAAGAACCATGTATTGTTTTAAGAATGCAATGTTTTTATTAATCAATAGACTAAAAGGCCATTTCAGGATCTTTCTTTCTCACATATACTTCATTTATTTTATGATAAAGCAAAACCCTATGAGCAACCACCTAGTCCTCAGACTCTGATCCATCTTCATCTTGACTAATCTGGAAATATCGGAGTTCCTAAGTCTTTTGTCAGATGCAACCAAGTGAAGCCAATCTGAAGATTATTCTTTTTAAGATACTTCTTGCTTAGATATTTCAAATACCTTTTTGGAGAATTGTTTCTCAGAAACAACTATGATCTTGTACTTGAACTGTTCAATGTGAACAGTATTCCCAATGTTTCCAGTTTTTCCACTGAGTTGAACTTTTTCCCTCAGCAACTGTTCAAAATTTCCAGAATCAAAAATTGCAAGGGCCTGCTGGTTAGCTCAGTTGTTAAGCCCTTGCTCATGCAAACTCAGTCAGGTGCAGTACCGTGATTCAATCTCCAGCCTGAGCCAGGAAAAAAAACAAAAATTTTCAACTTTAACAGTGCTGCTAAATAGTTCAGTGGATTAAGGAGCCTGGGGCCAGGGATTCGATTCTGAGGCCTGCCCTTCTGGCCCTGCCCCGGGGGCACGTTGAGAGAGCAATTGAGATTGGGCATGGTGGTGGAGTGCACCTGTAATCCCAGCTCTTGGGAGGCTGTAAACAGGCGGATCACTACGAGTCTGATTTAGTAGTGAGACCCTGAACACCCTGTAGACCTTTCTTTAAAAATAAAAAAAAAAAATAGATAAATAAAATCCATATTCTACTGGATAAGTAAAGTCCAAATTAAACTTCTAGGCTGACCTCTTAGGCTTCTTGTCTTTCTGTGGCACCATCTTGACAGCAACAGGATGATAAGAGAGCAAGAACCATTCCTTTTTAGGCCCCAAAAAGGATATAAAAATCAGATGCACATCTCCATCTTTGCATCTCATCCTCAAAACACAGGAAGACAAACTTTAGTGACAAGAGTAGACTCAGTAAATAGAATCTAATTACGATTTTTGAAATCTGTATCTTTGTTTATATGGCTAGCAGATGAAGCATGGGGAGGTCCCAGGGAAAATTACTAGTGAAATTATTAAATTTACATTGATAGGAAAGACTTCACCGGTGAGAGCAGTACTCTAATCATGTGAGTATTAATCAGAGGATATGACTGAGGATCACAATCAGTTCATTTTTATTGAGAGCTCTCAACAGATTAGAAAATTAAAATGAAAGTTCAATATGATTAATCACAGAGTTAAGACTGTGAAAAGCAGGATGCATGTGAGCATACAAAATGATTCTCATCTATGCGTATAAGGCAGAAAAAGTTGAGAATCAAGTCCAGATTATTCCCACTGCTTCACCAATCCTAGAATGGAGCAATCCCCTTCTCTGCACAGGCTGTTGAGGAAATCTGGTTTATCCTCAGATACTCAGGTTAGAGCATGGAATAGCTGGTGCTTCTAGTTGCCCAGATAGCTTGGCACAGTGGATAATGCATTGTTTAACTTAACATACTCATTCTAAGGAAAAATAGGCTATAGCATTGTTTTTTCCACAAGATCTGGTATTGTCAGTATAAAGGTTCACTAGAATTAATCAAGTATTTCCTCCATAACACCCACTTATTGGCCCATGCAATAGCTCAGTGGACTAGGTGCCTGCTTTGTCAAGCACAGGGACAAACGTTTGATCCCCTGTCCCACATGCCGTGCCTGTCCCATCCATGGGGCGCATTGAGCCTCAGACTGAGCCTGGGTGTGGTGGTGCACACCTGTAATCTCAGCACTGAGGAAGCTGAAAACAGGAGGAACAATATGAGTCCGCACTATGTAGTGAGACCCTGTACCAAATACATAAAGGAAACACAACAAAACAGAACATCTACTTATTTTCACATATAGATGTGTTAATTCAGAAAAGTTCACAACATATAAAATGAATTTCTATGTGAATAAGGGTCAATTTAATCTGTATAAAATGTATTTTCAAGCCAAAAGTAATATGAAAGGGGCCAGGGAGATGGCTCAGTGGAATAAGTGCTTCCCTGGCAAGCACAAGGGCCTGAGTTCAATCCCTGGTTCTGCAAATAAACAAATAAATAATAAAACAAAAAATAAAATTGCCTCTTTAAAAAAAAAAAGTAATATGAATAACTTTTATTTGAAGTGAGCAGGTGGAGTTGTCAATAGTCCTGGTAAATATTTGTTTACCAGGTAAATTTACCTGGTAAATTTTAGTTTATAATTGGAACTTTGTAATCACATTTTGATTTAACATCAGAAAGTTTAAAAATAAAAATCTGCCTGCTAACAAAAATCACATAGAACATCCAGCTTTTATTAAGAAAATAAATTTTAAAAATTAAAATACTAATTGAAAAAATCTTTAATACACAAAATAAAGCTTTTAGCTAATTTGAGTAGAAACAGATCTCAAGCAAAGCACACTGAAGTGGCAACAGTATATTTGTATATGTTTGCGTCTTCCATTCTACCAGACTTTTGACTGTAAATATTCATAAAAATTGCCCTAAGCCTCAATTCTAATTGAGTTACCTCTTTAGATTTTTTCCACTAGAAGACTGGGCATACAAACTAAAATTTAGAGATTTTAAGTGATATAATTTCAATTTTTAAAACATCAATATTATGTGAAATATGTTGAAAAAGAGGGAATCAATAAAAACTCATGAAATTAAATGACAAAAATAAATATTAGAAGCAGAAAAGTAAGACTCCAAAAGATTGAGCAAAAGATAACTTCTCTCAACCTCTCTCTCATCTCTCTCTGTCTCTCTGTCTCTCTGTCTCTCTCTCTGTCTCTCTCTCTCTTCTCTTTCATAAGTCTAACCTGATCACTTTTTATATCTTCTTGCAATATATCCTACAAAATACAAAGACTAACAAGGAAAACCATATCAAGGGAACACCTTTGCACCAACTCATAAGAATGTATAAGAACATGGTTGTTTGGCTATGAATTATAGAATAATGATTTCCTAAAGAAAGCAGTACCTTCAAAGATTTACAATAGTTGTGCACTACCTGAGTGAATCATATTTGTCTAAAAATTTATAGCCCTATGGAATATGCTATCTTATTTTATTCTTTTATCCTAAGATCCTAACTGAAAACAGAAGTTTCATGTATTTTTTAAAGTTAATATATAGATCATTTTCTAAGTCCATAAGATTTAATAAGAACTGGACATTTTTGAAACCATTATGGAGCCTAAGCTGGCTTTGAACTGATGGCATGATTTGGAAACTTCATTCATTAGTTCTTCAGGCATTCTCTCTCCCATTACTGACACACATCTCACAAGAAGAAAAGTTGAATGGATATCACATAGCACAGCATGTCTAGAAATAGTACATAATGATAGCAAAAAGTAATATGTAATTCTAAAATATTTTATGATGTAACATAAGTTTTCTGGAAGAACAGATCATTTGAGGATAAAGAAATTTATATTTCTGTGGAACTATAAATGACAAATTCCAGCTAGTTGACAGTCTCAGCATTAAAAAGAAAATGCAAACTCAAATGTTTAAAATGTAAATATTTTGCCCAAAACCATTAAAAAGTCAGTTTGCATGATACTCTCAAAGCCGTTTTCCAGAAAGAATGTTTGCTAAGCAAAGTGTATTGCTTATACTTTGAAGCAGATTCCCAGAAGGAACTGCCTTTTCTTGTTCACTACAAAAATACAAATGTAAGATTTATCTTGGTTCCATCTTAATAATTTTCTAAGTTTTAAACATTATTATTGAAAGCTACAGTTGTAAGAAATCGTATTTCTTGATGATTTTATAACTGGTGATCATTCTTTTGTAGATGTATTCCAAGTCTGTCAAGTAGATAGCCAGGGTTAGAACAATATGAAAGTTTCCTGACCATGAGATAGTTAGTGAGGCTCTATGTACTGTTGAACATGATTTCATTTTGAAAATATTTGTCCTATCTTGCAATTGAGTGATTGGGTAATGCATCATAGGGATGAACCACCATATTCACCACCACTCATTAATTAATGCAAGGTTTAGTTCTGGAATCCTTGTGTTACCCAAGGTCACATACTAGAGTGAATGTGTGTCAGGTGAGGAGACATCAATGCTTTATAGTGATAGGCAAGAAAAACCTACAGACTCCAGTGGAAGTGGCAGAGGAGTCCAATGACAAAAACACTGTAAAAAGTTCTAAGAATTTCAGGTAAGGCTTATATGTCTTCTCTTCTGCCTCTCTACTTTTTCTTTCCTTGATCATCATTCCAGACTCAATCACGAGCCCAGGATGATGATATCATATCTCCTATATACAACCTTTTTTTTTTTTTTTTTTTTTTTGTATTTTAGGACAGGGTCTACAGGGCCTATAGGGTCTCAAAGCATAGATTGGATTTGTAGTGATTCTCCTGTTTACAGCCTCCCAAGTGCTAGGATTACAGGCGCATGCCACCATGCCCAGTCTCAATCACCAGAGTGCCTTGGGGACAAAACCAGCATGTCAGGCCCAGGGATTGAACTACCAGCTCCTATGTCTGCCTAACCAGGCACTTTAATCCACTAAGGTATTTTTCTGGCCTTACAACCCAATTTTAACTATAATTTTTCTTATTTCAATTTCTGTTAATTTCCTCCCACCAGAACTACTTATCAATGTCTCTCAAACTTAAATTTTATTGGATCACTCTATTTCTCTTTAGTTTTCATCCTACCAAGCTTAGATTGTATGACTCAATCTTTCAACTGCTTTCATGTTCATACTCAATCTCTCAGAATTTTTCATATCTTAAGATAGGCAAAATCTTAGCCCAGTTCAGATTTCAACAATCAGGTTTTGCTTTTTTGTCAACACCTGTAGAATTGAGCATTGTGCATTCAACATAGCCCAGGCAGGCTGACCAAACCATACTGTTTTTCTATTACACAGTCATAAGCTTTGACAGATTTACTGTGCCCCCAAACTACAACTTTCTCTGAAAGAACATTTTCCTTTTGGACTTTTTTCTCTCTGGAGTTCTCATTTCATCAAAACCATATCTCGATTTATGCCAGAAATCTAGATTTCACATTTAATTGAATTTTATCTTTTACGTAACTGTTCTAATCAATCAAAAAGGTTGGACTGATATTCATACACTGTTTCACTATTACTGTTTGGTCAGTATACCATCATTTTTAGTTTGGGCCATTGAAACAGACTCTCATCTTATTTCCCTGGTTCAAATCTTGCTTCTTGCCACTGTGTTCATTTTGGAAAAGCCTGACAAGCATTTGAGAAATGCAAATTACTCCATTTTTCACAAAAAAACATTGATAGTATTATCATTTTAAGAAAATTCCTTACCTTGTTCTGATTTATAGTTTTGCTTTCGCTTGGCAAGGTATACTTCACAGTATAGTGTTTATATTATTCTTCCCTCTTTTGCAATGCACAGCTGGAATACTGAATTTATTTTATATTCATTAATCAACTTCTTGCAATATTTATTATCACAATCTCTTGGTTCTGAAATTACTATTTTTGAATAGAAAATGGTTCTTCCTTCCCTACATTTAACCAAATTCTAGTTGCCAGTAAAATTCATGAAAGATCAAACCTATTGAATTCTAAATTCTTTCTTAGTACCCCTGCTCCTTACCCGACGATAGGTTTTTAGAAGGCAGAGTGGATATGTCTTTCTTTGTCACTATGTTCTATCATTTATATGACATTTAAAGTGTCACATAAATATGTACTATGTTTAGTAAATGCAATGAAAGAATAAATGATTAAATTATTAGGAGGAAAGTTCTATGCATATGACAGCATATTTGAAAAGGGGGTTACCAATCCTTTAATAATAATAGTAAAATCAAAAGTTAGACCACCAATAAACATTAAAAAATATTTTTTGGTAATTTCTTTTGACATGCAAAAACTCCTCAGTAAGAGGAGGTCACAGCTGTTAATTCTCCCAGCTATTACCCATAGAATTTGATTTTTGTTCATAAGCTCTTTGCCTACCCATATGTCTTCAAGAGTTCCTCCTATTTTCTCTTCCAGGAGATTTAGTGTTTCTGTTTTAATGTTTAGATCTTTAATCCATTTTGACTTTAGCTTAGTGCATGGTGATAGACCTGGGTCAACTTCTAGTTTATGGCACGTAGAAATCAGTTTTTGCAGTGAAAAATAAATAAGTAACTGGGAGAGAACATGTTGAGAAACATATTTTAACAAACTGGCAATATAGAATATACAGACTGATTTATTGAAAAATACCACTTTAGCCGGGCGTGGTGGCGCATGCCTGTAATCCCAGCACTCGGGAGGCTGAGGCAGGAGGATTGTTGTGAGTTCGAGACCAGCCTGAGCTACAAAGTGAGCTTAAGGCCAGCCTGAACTGCATAGTGAGACCCTGTCTCAAAAAGACAAAAAAAAAAGAAAAAGAAAAATACCACTTAGCAGAATTAACAAGATAGAACATCCTGAATACTCATTTTCTGTATGAAGGAAATCAAACTTATCTCTGTAAAAGAAGTTGCAAGAGGAGGTAATATCACTGCTGAATTCTATGTACTTCTTCAGAAAACATAGGACAGGGAATATACTATTTTTATGATGCCAGCTAATTTAACACTGAATGCTGGAAAAAATTTACAGAAACCAGAAAGCTGTAGGGTACGAGCAACTATCATTATTGCTGTGAATTTTTTTCTCCAAAAATATATGTTAGAGTTTTAACTGAAAGTGCTTGAGTATATCTCAAAGAAATGATATAAGTACATGTGGGTTCTGTCTTTTTGTGTCTGGCTTATTTCACTCAGCATGATGTCTCTGTACTTCTTTCTAGTTATTATGATGAAATCCTTTCTTTTCTCATCCAGATATTATTCACTGAAGTAAGAGGCGGTTTTGGTCCACTACACCCATCCATGATGATGTCTCTGCTTTGGTAGAGCTGCCTGTTGACTGAATCTCTTTAAAATGTGAATCAAATTAAACTTGACTCTAAGCTTGATGGTCTCAGCGATTGTGACCATACAATACATCGGAAAGTTGACTATTGGAACTTATTCCTACAGAAAACCTAGTCTCTAAACTACAATAGTACTGATATTATAAAATTACTGCATAATTTTATGCAGTTTAGAATTAATCACTTTAACAATTAAAAATACATTTTCACAACATAATATCATTTTGAAACTGGGTTGTGCTGAAAGAACTGTCATTAGTAGAATCAATGAAAATCATTAGCTAGATTTAATTGATCTATGAATGGGCTTCTATATCATCCTTTAGTTTATGAATATACAATGATACTGGAAAGTGAAAATTCATTGTCTTATTTACTACAGAGTGTTCCTGTAGTACACCCTATGTACAAAGTATTCCTATTGTTGTACCCTATGTCCCTAACATCTTAGCAATTATTTGCCTTCCTCACCCGGAGTGCTAGTGTACAAGAAGCCACAGAGCACAGATATTTATATAAAGAATGTTGAATGTCTGCACAAGCAGACATTTTTCTTTATGAAGGATTCTTTTGGTTTCAGCATATTTATTTATATGTCAGATGTAAGTACCACTTTATGTTGGTGGTTTCATTTCATCATTCTCCCATACAGTTACACAAAGAACAAACCATGTAATACCATATTATCATCAGTTATGGTTAAAACACAGATCTCAGTATACTGGGATTCATACCCCTGAATAAAATGCAGGTGAGGTTTTGTAACTGAGCTCTTTGTTAGGATGTCACTCGCAATTATTTAGGCTCCAACTTTCATAACATTCAGAAAAGGTATATGCAAGTTTACAACATTGCAGCAAAATGTGTTTCTCCCTATATAAATTAAGATAAAAATATATAATACATATTGTAGCTCTTAGTATAAGTAATAAAATTAAGCTGAAAAGTAGATGTTTCTAAAAGTTCAAAATGCTTCTAAAAGTGATCTGTTATAAAATGGAAAAAGCTTATATTTTCTAAAGTTTTGACACAAAGTTAAATTTGCATTATAGTACACAATATAACCTTAAAATACCTAGCATAGCAATGTGCTGCTCCTGCAGATGACTACCATAAAGCTCTGGACCACATGTGAGTCATCACTCCTTCATTTTTCTAGACAGCAGTGAGAAATGGCCTCACTGATCACATTCTTGGATGGTTTGCTAACATCATACTGTTTTAGACATTTTGAAATCCTCACCATCAGTACTTGTATAGATATATTATAACACTTTGGGGCATACACATATTGAATGTGCTATTGTTGGGGATGGTGGCTCTCAGTGTGTTGATTTTATCCTGGCTGAAGTAGCTCCAGTTCCATCTCTAACCTATCTGACAGATAGGAGACACCTGGACTGCCTCACTCTTTCCCCACCATTGTTAAGATAATGTAAACACCAAAAGATGAAAGAGGGTAAGCAAAACTAATTGCAAAAAGTGTGCTACATCCTATGTCATGGTAAATTCCCATGATGAGCCCCTGACCTGCCACAGTAACAGCCCATTGTGGTTGCCCTAAAAACCAGAAAAATATAGGAGCCAAGACAAATAAGAACAGGGCAGGCACCCCCTGACTTGTTGGTGAGGAATGCTCAGCCCACTAGCTAGCCCAATTGGACTAAACTCTTTTACCCACAACAGTTTCTGGAGGAATTATTTTTTGCCACTTCATTATGAAGGGCACTTCCACAAATTTTACCACCTAATGATGTTATAGCCAATTTAGCTAGTGTAGGTAGCTTCTGTAATATTTGCACAACCAAGAAATCATTTCATGAGGTACATTAGTCTCTTGCTGATTTTCAGTTCAACATTTGAAGATCATTGTTTCATAGGTTTTCAAAAAATATTAAGCTAAATTATTTATCATGGATTTTCAATATATCATGGGAGTTTACAGTACCATACAGTATACACATGCTAAAGTAAATATAATGCTGCTACTTTGCTGATTTTCACTTATTGCAGGATGTCTGTAACATAATCTCTGCAATAAGTGAGGGACCACTGAATTTCTTAAAAGATATCCTGATGGTTAACTTATATTGTTCCAGCCTACCACTGGAGAGTTCTCTACTGGCACTGATACAGGGGAATGCAGTTCCTAACAAGAAAGATACCTGGTACAAATTCATGTTCTCTAAATCTGAAGAATGAATTTTAGGAACAAATAGAGGTTAACAGCATAATATTTATCTGGGAAAGAAAGCTTGTATCTGAGACAAAGGGATGGAAGGGGAGCCCTCGTGGGTTGTCCCCAGGAAGCTGTTACTTCCAGAAATTTTCAAAGGATAAACCCATGTGATGAAGTGGGTCTAAGGTGGAGAATATGAGAACTCAGGGGGGCATGAAATGGGACAAAACTTCATGTGGTCAGCCAATGAGATTATAAACACCATTGCTCAGGTAAAATTGGTTAAATAGAGGACCAAATAGGGAAGCCAGTCATGTGGCAAGTGGGCATGAATATACAACAGGAGGTTATTGAATAGCCAGCAGCTGGATTAGTGACTCTTCCTGGCTTCCTCAAGGTGATGATCCATCCCAGATGCTTATCTTAGGAAGGTAAGCATTTGTTAGGTCTTTGGCCCACAGCAGGGGTATTTGCCTCTCTGACAGCTGCAACATATTTTGTCTTCAGTGCTGTCTCTTTGAGAGTTTAGCCCTGTCTGACTGTACATAATATTTCTATCTAGTTTGCCTGCCTACAACAGCACCATTCTGTAAGATTATATTCTGCTTAGTCCTGCTATACAAATCAGTACATGTATCAAAACTAATCTTGCAAAATTATGCAAAATAACAGATTTCTAATATGACCAATTCATGTGTTCTAAAATGTGAGGCATTCTATGTGGCATATTAGATCTATATCCATCTACCTCTGTCATTAGAAAAATCTGAATTATCCTTTTGTCCAGTATATACATGCTGTGTATGCTACCTACCTGCTAGTTGCTTAGTAGACATCTACAGTATCAGATTGACTGTATCAGAAGTGATTTGTTTCTCAAATAGCCCTTATTTCACTTAATAATGTGATGCAAAAACAGTTCTCATTTTGAAAAAGATGATTTGTGTTATAGACATGACATAACTGGATTTGCCCCAGAGTGTTCCAGATTTGTCTTTGATATGCTCAGCTTTGGGCCAGACTGGAATCAGCTGTGTTGGAAGGAACCTGTGACCTAATGTGAGATTCAATATATAAGTAAGGTTTGGAGAAAGGGTGAACCTCATACAATTTTATTTTTGACAGTTTGTTGCCCATTTTGAGTGTTCATTAGTAACTCAATATAGAAGCTCAATGTAGACATATTTTAATGTTAAATTTATTTCACATAAGTTCCAAATAACATTTCCGCAGTATAAGATTTTCCAGTAGAAATAAAAATAAAGTATATCACTATATTATAGCATACTTAAGAAAGAATATCAATAATGTATGGCATAATTAAGTAATTATATAGAAAATTCAATAATCAAAGTCCTAATAGTGATGCCTATCTAGCATGATAGTGTAAAGAAGACTAAAGAATGTTATGCGTACATACAAATTTGTAAAAATGAAGCACATTAATCTGTATAACCAACCTGTCCTAGTAAATACACAGGAAAAAGTCACTAGCCTAATTATTGTTACTAAAAAGCAGGGCTTTAAAAATATTTATAGAGTGACTGTACATAAAATACAGGAGTAAATATTTATGCTATAATTGTTTTATTTCAAACAATTATGCATTCTTCCTTTACAATAAGCAAATCATACATTGTTCATTGTGCTAGTGTTTGAAGAGCCTGCTCCAGATAGACTAGATATTCTCTGCTCTATTTATTTGTGATTTTACTATATATGATTTAGTCAACGGAATATGGTGTATACTGCTCATAAGTTACAGTTAAGAGGTCCTAAAAAACTGTTGTACTGCATTTGTTTCTATTTTCCTTTGAGATCTTAAAATAGAAATATAAAGCTGAGAGTTGCAGCTGACATCGATCTGCATGTAAATTCAGCAAGAAATAAATGCTTTATTATTGGAAGCCACTGAGGTTTGATGATTCTCTTAGCAAATCTTGCTAAGATGACCCCTACTGTTAAAATTTAGCTATATAAATCTACTGTGTGTGGCAAAGGCCTCATTATTGTCTGTTCAATGCTGGACTTGAGCACCTAGATGATGGTAAAATATAGTAAGAACTCAAGTATTGTAGAGTAAATTAATAACTTATTTGACTAGGTGAAATAATAAGAGAATGGATATCTTCCGTAGAGGATATATATTCCAAATCAAAACAGAAAGTAATAAAACATAGTGAGATTTAGAGTGGGCTCCCCTTACAAAAAGCCAAAACATATCAGAACAAGCTATAGTTATAAGTAAAGAATACACAAGTGGAGCTGTAATGCAAATAATTAAAGTTTCATCTTTTGTTTTTACATTTTGCCTGCTATCCAGATGTGAACCACAGTTCTGCTCAAAGCACTTAACACTTCTTTCATCTAAAATAATGAAAGAAGGAGGTTTCCTATTTACTGCCCTGTCCATCTCAGGTGTCAAATGTCCCCATTCCCCATCGCTTCCTCTAAGCCCTGCCCTTCACATGTTGTAGTTCCTCATTATTCTCCCTATAACCACTTCTATTGCTATCTGCATTGAGAAGACTATATTATGATCACTCTCAGCCTAAGCTTTACTTCTATAGGGTCAAACTTGTGTTTGACTTCTACATTTATTCAAGAAAATGGCAAAATCAAAGACACCGATTTCCTTTGAGAACTTGCATAAGATATCAACTGAAACACACTCATTAATTTAGTGATCTCAGACTTTTTTTTCTGAAATGATAAATTTCAAGTAGAAGGAAGGTAAGTAATTAAACAGTTATGATATCTAACAACCGTGATTAACTGCACAGAATGAACTGAGTTCATTACCTTTACATGCAATTATCATTGGTGTGATCATGTGAAAATAAAACCTGCAAACAAATTTTCATAAGATACAAGTCATGGCATTGGAACTTAAAAACTGTGTTTTCATACAATTTGAATATTTTATTCCTCTATTTGGTACTATAAACAAGACTTCTCCAATTTCTAAAAGTAAATATTGAATTTATAACATAATTATTATTTATGAGGTAAGCTACTGACATTCAATGAACCAAATGGGTACACAACTATCGAATCCTGAAAAGTGCAATTCAAAATACAAATTATAGAGTAACATGGTACATTTCATCCATTTTTACCTGTCACCTGACACCTGGGGTGTAGTTCTGTGGGAAAGAATTGCACTCTTGTGGCCTTAACCCCAATCCTCAGCATGAAAAATAATGAACATATTAAGATGTTTTTCTTATAATTATGATAAATTTTACATGCAAGTTTGACTAAAATATCCAGTTGTTTGTTCAAACACAAGCCGAGGTGTTGCTGTAAAGGGATTTTTTAAAGATTAAATTGACAACTTAGCACAGTGAAACACATAATCCTTGAAAATGTGTATGTACTTCATAGAAACATTTGCTCTTCGCCAATGCCTGTGATGCTCTGAGGGAGAGTGAATTTAGCCTACAGATTAAACTCATATACACTTTCTCTATTGGCTCTGTGCCATTCAAGAACTCTGCTAATAAAAGGGATTTCTTTGCCTTATAAAGTCAAAAAAACAAATTTTTTTGTTTGTTTGCAAAACCAGGGATCGAATTTAGGCCCTAGTGCTTGCCAGGGAAGCACTTGCTCTACTGAACCATCTCATAGAAGGCAATGTGGAAGGAGATTACATGACTCTAAGCTTCCAGAAATGTTCCATATTCTAACCTTTCTAGTGGTTATATTCACTTTTCTAGCACCTGCCAGGTAGAGCTACTTATTTGAGAACTAAAAAATATACTTTTCATACACATTCTCGGCAGCGTTAATGAAATATTTCACAATTTAAATATAAAATAAAATTTGAAGCTTAAATATTCAGATGAGCTGATAGTTTAAAATATACAAAATGTTTATTTATTTCATTTAAAGAATGATAGCAATTCTACTTTACACAAAACAAAGACTTAAAGAATCTTAAGGATCATATGACATTTTGGTGATGCTTTTCTGACTTTTTCTTCCTTCCTGTCCTCTTTTTTCTTTATTAATATAATAGAATATTTTAAAGGTATCATTTCAAACTTTAGAATATATAAAATCAAAATGTGTACTCTTACAAATTGATAGTAATAATTAAATAGTCTTTTTCCGTTTTCTCTGACAGAGCCTACTTAATTCTTTTGTGCAATACCTTCAGACCTTCTTTTGAACTGAACAGTAAGGTATTTCACTACTCTAAGAAATAACCTTTAGTTTTATTTTATTTTTTTTCCATTTATTTTTATTTTATTAAAATACAAATGTCAATCAGACAGTTTCAAGACACCTTAACCATACAGAGTCGATGAATTAATACATTGCAAACTGTTTTCATAACGTTTTGGTACTGTACAAGGTGCATACATGAAATTATATTTACAGGTTTTTTTATAGCTGAATTATATCAAA
>PVKA01007781.1:12823-76261 GCA_004027165.1 Ctenomys sociabilis | reverse complement strand
TTTTTTTTTTTTTTTTACTATTTTTGTATTTTCCTTAAAAATAAAATAAAACTAATAATAAATCAAAAAGAGTGAATAAGTCACAGAGATTCCAGTACACTTTGAACATTATTACCTTTTTTTAGAGTCTTCAACTCTCATGAAATAACACTTGTTTCTCTTTTTATCAACTTAATATATTCTTTAGTCTCTTCTACAATACTGCTTGTTTAACTTACTGTATTACTACAACCAGGAACAATATCTATAAATGACAGCTTCACCTCTTCTCTCCCCTCCCCTCCACTCTCCATCCTTCCCCTCCCCTCTCTTCATTTTTTATTCCTCTCCCTTTTGTTTCCTTTTAATGGTTTCATTTGATATAGAAGGAACTACAATATCCTGCTAAAATATGCAATCATTTTTTAAATTTATAATAAATATGAATCAATTTATATTTTTCTGAGGCATGAGGTTTGTTTTTACTTGGGTCACATATCTAAACACAAAAAAGTGATAATGTCTTTGCTTATAGCCTACTTGCAACTTACTAAGCTTTTTTTATTTTTCCTTGTATGTGGGAAATTTGAGAGTTATCATTTCAATGAGTATGCTTTCCTTCACTTCTTATTTCCTGGAACACCCACTAGGCACAGTTTGAGTTCTGATAATGTACAAGAGGCCTTTGTTTATTTCTCTTTTCTTTTTCCCTCTTCTTGTTAACAAGAAATATCTGTTAAATTGTTTTCCAGTTCACTAATTCTATTATGTTATATCTGGCACAAATGCACGTTGTAGTCTCTTTGGTGAATTTCTCATTTTAGATATTATTCTTTTCAATTTCAGGATTTCTATTTGTTTGTCTTATCATTTCTCCCTATTGGAATTCTTAATTTCATGACACATTATTTTCATTCTTCCCTTTTATGGTTAGAAACACTTTCCTTTTTTCTTTCACCATATTTTTAATGAAGTCTACTAAATGCAGCACATGAATAATTTCTATTCCATGAGCTATATTTTGGTATTTCTTTGTATGTGTCATTATTATTTAATAAAAACTGGATGCTTAAAGTAATGTAACTGAAAAAAAATAAAGTAATTTTACTGGGTAGCAATGAAAATGAGTCTCTCAATCCATAGAATATTTTTTATCTGCTTTTTTGTTGATTATTTTGTTAGTGTTTATTTTTACTATTTATTTACCTAGTGATTTTGGTTTACACAGTCTCTAAAATTTGTATTCTTGGATCTGGGGAGATAGCTTAATGGTCTAAGCATCTGCATGGTGAGCGCAAGGACCTGAGTTCAATGCTCAGTACTGCATGCAGTTATGGCCCAGAAACCTGGCATGGTGGGGCACACTTGTAATCCCAGTGGTGGGGAGGCTGTGTCAGGAAGGTCACTGTGAGTCTGACCTACCTTGATGGGCTCTGTACAAAGAGAAAAAGGAAATAAATAAATACGATCTAAAAAAATGAAATTTGTATTCTTTGTCAGCTAAAGCTGCTGAAGTAACTGATTGTTAATCCAGTGTTAGCCAGTGCTTGGATTGAGAGTTTGTTAAATTCATGATACTTATAATTCTCCCAGTAGGTGTCCCTTTATTCATTTCTGTCTGAGTGTCGCATTAGCATGTTTCCCACTCCATTAGTTTCCCTCAGTCTATTCCCAGCTCATGTAAAGCCACATGGTCAACCAGAAGTGAAAATTTAGGACTAAATCTTTAATGTTCATCATAAAAGCAAATGAATAAACAAATGGCCCTCAGTATCCTTGCGAAATGATGGAAATCTAAAAAATCTCCTATGAACATGTTATACCCTGGAGTTCCTTTGTTTTTTAAATCTTTTTGTATGTACAGTTGTTTGCTCCAGTTGGTATTACTATCAATTTAAATAATCACAACTAAATTTTTTTGGACACACTATAACGATAGATTTTTTTCCTCAGTGAAAGCATGTCAAATAATGGTAATCTTTGTGAATGGTCCTTTCAGATTTCAGGTCAAATAGCAAATCTATGGGGATTTATGTGTATGTGTGCGTGTGTATGTGTGTGCGTGTCTGTGTATCCAAATCTCTTTTACTTTCTCCACTGACTACTAGATTGCTATTTTAATTGCTATAGTTGCTTCAAAGCTGTTGTTTTTTAAGAGTATTAGAGTTGGCTATGGAAATGGAGCATTTTAAACTTGGCAAGCCTTGTTGGGTTAAGAGAGACAAATGCTTTTCATGGAGCTATTCTTCAAAGTGTTGCAGACTTTTCATGAATTTACTTATTTTTGAAAAAGTTGGTTTTTATAAGTACTTTCATTGCATTTTTAGACTGCATCTTTGGATTAGCATTTTCTGAAACTGGTTTTTACTTTTTTGTACTTTGAGAGTTCTTTGTATATTTTAGGTATATGTTATTTATCTGATATGTCCTTTATTAATTATCTCCTCATCTGGTAATTGTGTTTCCATGCTTAACAATGTCTTTGAAGAATAAAAGCCATTAAATGTGTACATATCTAATATGTCAACTCATTAAATAAGATGTTTCTGGGAGTTACAAATACAAATTATTTACTTAATCAAATTCAAGACATTTTCTTATTTTTTTCTAGGAGATATATAGTTTTACTTTTAACTTAGGACTTGATGTATGCTAAATTTTGGCATGTAGGTTACAGATAATTTAACATGGCTTTTCAGGGGACTGGTGAGATAGATCAGTGGGCTAAAGCACCTGCTTAGGCAAGCTTAGGTTCGATCTCCTGCACCACATGCCATGCCAGCTCCACCCCCAGGGAAGGGTGAGCCAGCCAGAGTCTGACAGTAGTGGCACACACCTGCAACCCAGCCCCGGGAGAGTGAAAATAGGAGGATCTTGCTAAAGTTCCTCATTAGTACTGATAGGTTTTTACTTTCCTTTTTTGAGTGTGAATATTTGGAATTTTCTACGTAGACAATACTATTACTTCAGTTGGTATTTTTTAATTTTTCATTATATTACTGCCTACAGTATTTTTCCAAATGGTTAATATATAACTGTAAAGGTAGACAATCTATCCTTAAGGAGAAAATTTTTAGTCTTTTTACGCTAAAGATGATGTTGATGTAGGGATTTCATATTATATGGGTCTAGAACATAGCTCAGTGGCACAAGTGCCTGCCTAAAAATACAAGGTCCTGAGTTTTGTTTCTGCTACCAAAAACCAAAATAACAGATATATTTCATTGGTTTGTAGAATTTTCCTTCTAATTTCAGGTAGTTTCTTTCAATGTTACTCATCAGGTTTTATAAAATTATTTTTTTCATTTATCACTCCTGTCATAAATTATATCAATTTATTTTGGGACATTAGAATTTTATCTTGCATTCATGAAATTAGACACATATTTATGGTATGTAATTCACTTATATTGCTGGATCTGATACTATTTAGAATTGATTTTTTTAAGTTCAAGATAACATGCATGGTAGGGAAGATAGCTCGGCAATCTGAGCACCTGCCTGGAAAGGGTAAAGATCCTAGGTACCACATGCAGTGCAGACCCTGGAACTTTGGGCATGGTGTTGGCCCCAAAAACAGGTGTGATGGCATATGACTGTAATCAAAGCACTGGGGAGGCTGAGACAGGAGTATCTCTGGTATTCTAAACTGCATAGTGAGATCCTGTATCCAAATAAATAATATAGGCTGGGGAGATGGCTCAGTGGAGTAAGTGCTTTCCTGGCAAACACAAGGGCCTGAGTTCAATCCCCGGTTCCACCAAAAATCAGAAGACAAAAAAAAAAGTAAAGGCAAATAAATAATATAATATAATATAATATAATATAATATAATATCCAATTTGACTTCTTCATTTACTAGTTCCATATTTATATAATTGTATGAAATATTTGTTGCATTTTCACTTTCTCAGAGATTGGCAATACTAATTTTAACAAAACTTTTTTGGAACACATTTAGTCTTCATATTCCATTGTTAAAGTGACTAAGGAAATTACTGACTTTGCTGTATTATTTACATGTGGTATTTATACAATAAATTTAAACAATATACAATTTCATAGCCTTTTGATTATTATATCTAGTCCTTAGGCTAGAGCTTTAACCAAGGAGAGGATACTAATGCAAAAAGAGAAATTTAACTAAACAAACATGTGGCAATTCTTAGCCATCCAATAAATGTTACGTTTTGATATAGAACTAGGCAAATGTGATTTATTTTGTACCCTGGTGATTCACAAGCAAATAATAAATTTAATCTACAATGACAAAGTCAGGACAATGATGACAAAGTCAGGGCATCTGTGAAGACTAAAAAGCACAATGATAGACCATATAGAAAAGCAATTAGCTAGTTAGATGAGTGCGCTTGAAACTCAAGGGTATGCGTCGCTCATAGGCGCTCTTTGCTCATCTTCATCACTAAGAAGTGTTTCAGGTTCTCCTGAAATGTGATGGTATACTTTATTTCAAAAGAAACACCTGAAATGTTGTTTATTTTGTTACCTATAATGACTTCTATATATGCTATAATATCATACATAATATATATTAGCTGCTTTGTGATTGATTTTAAGCAAACATAAATAAAAATAAAATATTACAGAGACAAAAGTGTAATAAATGAGAAGAGTAGTCATTTCAGGCTGATTTGTTGGTTATATGATTAAGATTTCTAAATTCAGATAAACTGAAGCTATTTCTTAAATACAACTGTGTGTATTTGTATAAATTAATAACATTTTAACATTATCAATTACAGTGTATCTTGGTTTATATGAAATATTTTCTTGAAAATGAAAAGAAAATCTTTCTGACTTTATAATTCAAGAGGCATGGTTGTTAGAAGAAATAAAATCCACCCAGACTTAAAAAAAAAAAAAAAAAGAAATAGCTCTTGGGAGGTAAGCAATTTGATTTTGTAATAAAGTATATTTGTTTACAATGTAATTACAATGGAGTCTAAAAGTATAGTGAGGAACTTCTTATGTTCTATTTCATAAAATCATTCATAAATGAAAGCTCCAGAATGTTAATCAGTCTTTGGAAGCTAAACTGTTCTTTGGTGTGTTGATTTGTCACTTTTCAGCAGGTGCTGCTCTAGGAACTTCGGACTCCGGAGTATCAGCTGATGTTGAATGTCCCACTGAAGACCAGGGATAGTCTTTGGTGCATTTTCCTGAATACATAATATTCATACAGAGATATTTTACAGTAGCTTATGCACATGGAAAATTCCTTGTATGTTTTTCTTCTAGTTTCTCACTTTGGATTATAAAATGCGTGCGCGTGTGTATGTGTGTGTATTTTTTAGAAACAGGATTTCATTGTATTGCCCATGCTGGTTTGAAACTTCTGGGCTCACACAGTCTTCTTGCATTAACCTTGTCAGTGGATCAGATTGGAAGCTAGACTGTTTTTGTCACTTTTATTCATACCATGTAGGCAAACAAAATTAGATGTAAGTAGGTTTTATTCTTCATTCATAGATAGACTTTTAATATAAAAAGTACCCACAGAATTTGACTTTTGAGAAAGTTATGATTTTGAGAAAGTTAGTATAAACAATCAAAATGTAAAATTTATTCCTTAAACATAAAAACATACACATTGAAATTTTATGAGCAACTTGAAAACGAGGTTGTGTTTCCCTGTACTGAATAGATCTTTTTTCTACCATATTTTGCCTGAAACCAAGGCTCTTGTTTTCATCATGTAAAAGAAATTGTTCATGACCTAATTTGATATTTAACTGATACTGAAAAATAGTTTCTGCACATTAGATTAAACACAATGAGTTATACTGAAAAGTAGATTTTTAAAAAGCCCAAATATGGTTAGCTGGTAAGAATATGGTCAAAGTATATGTTGGCTATCTTTATATAATGAGAAAATAAATTTATAAAGATCTGTACAAAAGAAGTTATTATATATCATCAGAATGTGCTACATTGAAGCAGGAATTTGGCCAATTAAACTAAATAGTATTTACAGAGTCTGGGAATTCACATACTTGAGGAGCAAAGGAGTAAGCAGGAAAATGGTAATCAAATGAGTAAAAGAGTGGAACACAGTGCTGGAATTTATACAGGTGCATCCTCAGACTTCACTGAGATTGAGTACATTAGCTGCCCTTCCCAGAGCATCTGAGTATTAGTCTTTCTGTTATGCTGGTAATATGAAAGTGTTGCATGCGAAGAAACTAAGTAGACGCAGGGACTGGGGTTCGATCTCAGACCTGCTGTGCTGCGCCCCCCTGGGCGCTCTGAGAAGGCGATTGAGAGTGGACAAGGTGACGCACGCCTGTAATCCCAGCTCTTGGGAGGCTGACCACAGGTGGATCACTATGAGTCCAATCTACGTAGTGAGACTCGATAGACCCGTACTAAAATACAAAGAAAAAAAAAAAAGAAAGAAAAGTAGGCAAATTGTAATGAAAGAGTGACGAATCAGTTAACTTCTTGTTTCACCTTAGGTAAAATTCCATGGAGTAGTTTAGCTAAGGTTTTTGAAAAAGCTTAACTTGTAAAGAAGCGATACATTTTGGTTACAACATAAAAAGAATAACAGTGAAACTACAGTTTGAAACTTATTGGGCATTATATAGTCATCTAATTTGCTAAAAGAGATTCTAAACAAGTCAGTGCAATGAACTGTTTATAAATTTGCGTTATCTCACCTGATGTATCTGTTAAATACTACTGCTTAGATGGAACAAATTGGCCTAAGAAATCTGAATTTATTCTCCTGATGGTATTTTTACTAGCTTAGTTTATTAATTAACAAATGGACCATTTTACCACCTCCTTTTTTCTGTCTCTTCCTACAATTAGGCTGGTTAAGGCAATGAAAGTGTTTAATTTATATATTCTTTAAAAATTGAAATTGGTGCCAAATAAAGGCAAGGTACATATTTTAAAAAATTAAAAATTAGTTATAAATATCACCTCATTCAAATTGTGAACCTGGAATTTAAAATGATATAATCCAGGGTAAACTGAACTGCATATGTTGCAGGGTAATAATAAACTTTTCTTCTGGAGGGTTAACAACCTAAGTTTGCAGATTCTCAATACTCTTCAGTTGCTTACTTTCTCAGCTCACATTGTAAAAATAGGTACAGTCAGATTAGGAGAATGATCAAAATATGAGCAAGTATTTATTAATCTCAGCCATGGGTACAACTTTTATACTTTCCTCTAAAATTAATGCACTACTGAAGGGAGAATTCTTTTCCTATAACATTTGACTGAAATGTTATCTTAATCATATGAAAAAATATATACTCTGTGAAAAATCTTCATTAGCATCACACCCAGTAGGCTCTAAGGACACTGTCTACTCACAAGGTATTGTATAGAATTGGGAACTGAGGGTGCAACACAGGTCTTTGAAATAAGACCCTTCTGCCAAAGACACTGAAGGAGAAGTGCTGCTGTTCTCAGTTCAGACATGCTGGATATATCTGTTTGTGGTAGAGGAGCATGGGTAGAGTACAAGGAGGGGATGAGGCAAGGTGGCAGGGCAGGGACCTGACTGATGGCTGCGCACTGTGTCCTTCATCGTCTGCTATTTAGCTCTGATACTCTGTATCAGTACCACTCATTCTCCCTTCCGGTTGTGATAACCCAAAGTGTTTCCAGATATTGCATCAGCTCACCCTGATGACTAATGTGCCCTGAAAACCCCTAATGTAAGGGAAGAAATTTTTGAGTGTAGTATTACAGCGTGTTGCTATTTGGATGGTACTCTTGATTTGCCTGCTATGCCCACCAATCAGTGCAAGAGGAATCTGAAGCACAAAGTGTTCACAGATGTGAGGAGGATGAAGCCTATTGGCTCTGTGAGAAGCGTCAGTAGACCTACAGCTACAGCTGGGTGGAGGCCGCTATTTGGACTACGTGCAACAGAATTTCATGTGAATCAGCTCCTGGAAATTTTTCAAGAAACACGAAAGCAAAGATTCTCTACTTAAGAAAAGTCTCACTGTGCTTTTTTGATTTTCCATGGGGTTGCACCTCAACACACACATCATACTTTGAAAATGCTATGCCACAACTTGGATCTCAGTGTTCACCAAGTGTGTGTTAAAGGACTGTAACCCGATCTAGCCTACTGCAACCCTTAGGAGTTGGGGCCCAGCTGCAGAGCTCTGGGTCATCTATCAGGGTTGTGTTACTGAAGAGAGAATGGGCTCTGACCCCCTTCCTTTGGCTTCGGCATTTCCTGAACACAGGTAGTGGTTGGGCTTTACTACATGCACCTGCCTTGCTGTGCCGCCTTCCCGCAGGCTTCAGGGCAGCAGGGCCAAAACCCAGACCATTAACTGAAAAGTCCAAACCCATAAACCGAAATGAACTTTTTTTGTATAAGACAATTATGCCAAATACTTTGTTTCATGTATAGTTAAAAAAAAATAATTGAATGTATTTAACCCTAGGAACATCAGAGCTTAGCAGCTGATTCCTTTTGTCATCACATGAATGAGACCAATTGGTGCTTCTCTGCCACTGCCCAGCATCACAAGAAAATTTTTTGCCACGTACCACACTGCGTCAGAAAGGCTCACAGGCTCAAAATCTGAAACTGTGTGTCACTGTAAGCACCTCTTGAATGGTAGTGTATCTCATCATAGTGCTGCTGATTGGAACCACGGCTTTTTAGAGGTTAACTATGCGTCCCATCACCAAGCTACGTCCCTGACACATGTAATTTTGAAAAATACTGTCAAACTACTGTGATGCAAGAACATCCTATATGTTACATATACACACTTTAAAAAATTTTTTTTTTGGGAGAAGGTTCTACTACAGGTTGTTCAGGGTTTCACTACTAGATCGGACTAACTGATTCTCCTGTTTACAGCCTCTCAAGAGCTGGGATTACAGGCATATTCCATCAAGCCCAGTCTCAATTGTTGTCTCAGTAACCGCCAGGGGTGGGGCGGGCACAGCAGGCCCTGGGACAAACCCCTAACCCCTGTGCATGCTTGCAGGTGCTTTGATCCATTGAACTATTTGGCCAGCCCAGGCACATTTATTTTTAAATGTTACATTATTTCCTAATTTTACTCTTTATACCTAATAGCATGCCTACATTCATTTGATATTTTGTGCTCTTTCTCTATATTTTACTGTTTTCTTCTATTGCCTTCACTATATTTTCTTGATGTTTTTAATTTATCCTATTCTCAGCATTTTAAAATTAGTTTAATTGGCAAGGTGCAATGCAATGTAATATTTAATTACATACGTTGCTAGCATATGGTCAGTTTGCCCAAGTTTTGAAAATCTGTAGGCTTTTAAGAAGGGTAGACAGGGTTGGTAAGATAGCTCAGAGGACTAAGTGCCTGCTTAGGCAAGTGCAGGGACAGGGGTTTGATCCCCACCCTCACGTGCCACATTGGGTCTGCCTCCAGGTCCCCTGAGTCATCAACCAAGATTGGCTGAGAAGATGTACACCTAGAATCCCAGTACTAGGGAGGCTAAAACAGTAGGATCTCCATAAATCTTACCTGTGTAGTAAGACCCTGTACCAAATACGTTAAAAGAACAAAAACAAACAGTTAGCCAAAATTTGAAGGTTCTCCTTTCCTGGCTTCAGTGAAGTCTGAGTAATGCTGGTTCAGTAGATTCTGTATAACACTTCTGTAAGCTGTCACACAGTTCTAGCTATGAATGAAAGGCTTAATGCTTCTTTACAGAAACTGAAAGCCATGGAATAGAGATACACTACCATTTAAGAGATGCTAACAATGACACACACCTTCAGATTTTGAGCTGTGAGCCTTTCTGCAAGCAGGCATGGGGGTTGGGGGTTTAATCCAAGGGCCTGTTGTGCCAGCCCTGCCACCAGGGGGCACTGGAATGGCAATTGAGACTGGGCAAGGTGGTGCATGCCTGTAATCCCAGAACTTGGGAGGCTGTAAACAGGAGGATCACTGGTTTGTTTAATCTATGGTTTGTTCAAGCATCAATAAATACCTATTTTTTTTAATAAGAGAGGTTACAAGGAGAAATTTCTTATGCTGCACTTCCATAATCCATTAGCAATATCACATGTTGATTTTACTTTAATATATGTTCCTGCATTTTTGTTAGAAACTTCAGTCAAAACACTATTTTTCCCTCACTTAAAGTTCAGTTATGAAATCCTACAAGGTCAGTTACTATATTATGAATATGTAAAGATGCATTTTTATTTAAAAATGTTTTAGTGTATTGCTGTTGCTTTTGGAATATAACCACTTTTTCAACATATTAGAAAACTATTCATTTTTTCCATCTTGTCAGGCTGGTCTGTTAGTACTATTTGCATAATGAGAATCTGACTCAAGTTCTTGGTTTAATTAATCAACCCAAGGGACTCACTCATTCTGATCTCTAGATATTCCTTTAGGAAATTTACGAGATCTTTCATCTAGAAAATTATTCCCAATCTTTCTTGGTTTACTCAAATATCAGGGCTCAAACTTGATGAGACTAGAACAGGTTCTTAGCTATAATTGCATTTTATACTGCTACATAGCGGTTCACGCAATAGAAATTTAATAATTAGTTATTTAATTAGCTCTTTAAAGTCTGTCACCCTATCATTATATAATTTTCATAGGCAGGCATTAGACCTGTCTCTTTCACTACCTCATTGTTTCAGGCAAGTGCAAATAAGTAGAAGCTATCTGAATTAAAGCAAGTATAATAAAAATTTTCAGTACATTTGTTGCATAACCAAATTTAGTGATGGATCATCATTTCTTAAGTTGCAAGGAAATTTACAAAAGATAATAAATCTGGTTATAACATGTAATGGTTTCTGGGTGATTGAATCTTCATTCCTATTTTCCCCCAAAAGAATTTAGAATGTGGTCTTATAGTACATTGCAATGACATCCAGAGGGCCATTCTATACCTCATATAATGTGGTTTGTGTGTGTTTAAATGGATTTCATTTTCAATTATTATTATTATTACTATTAATGTATTTGGTATAGAGTCTCACTAAATAGCTTGGACTCATAGACATCCTCCTATTTTCAGTTTCCGAGTGCTGGGATAACAGACATGCATCACCATGCCCAGACTCATTTGCCCACTCAGTGCACCTTCGGGCATGAGGATCAAACACCAGTCCCTGTATTTGCCTAAGCAGGTACTTAGTCCATTGATCTACCTCACTGGCCCTTTAGACTTCATTTTCTAGAGGAGTTTTATATCTGTAAAAAAAAAAAATGGGATACACAACTCACCCTACTATCAAAATGGTACAGGTGTAAAATTGATGAATCTAAATTAAAACATCAGTGTTTTAAAATTTCACATTTTATTTTAGAGCTCACACCTAGTGCTATACACTCTACAGACTATAGCAAATACTTAATGACATGTATCTACCATTACAAGGAGCATACACAATATTTTCACTGTTCTAAAAATGCTCTAAGATGTGCATATTCATTTGTCCCCATTTTATACGTGAAAAGTATTGACCCTTTTAGTCTTAAATAGTTTTACCATTTGAAGGATGTTGTTCCTTGAATTATGTAGTATGAAACAGTTACACAATGGCTCCTCTCACGTAGTAATATATTATTAAGGTTCTATATCTTTTTATGGCTTAGCAGTGCTTTTTGCAGTCTGCAGATTATCCATTAATCTAATAAAGCACAACAGTATTTTTGATCATTGACATTTCCTTTTATTTCTTTTTGACAATGTCCATCTCTCTGCTAACTATGCCCATCTGTTCTTGCAAGCTGTCTAGTTTATCTGTTAAAGCTCCTTAGCATAAAAATCATGGGTGTTTTAAATTCATGGCAATATAACAACCATTGTTGCATTCCTATCATCTCATTTACTGAAATTCTTTGTGTTCCTTTAATGTTATTTTTTATTCTCTTTAAAAATAAAAATAAAAAGATAGGAAAAATAAATTCATGGTCTGACAGTTCCACATACCTGGTTCTGGTTTTAGTATTTGCAATGTCTTTTCAAACTGGTTTTTTTTTTTTTTTTTTTTTTTTTTTTTTTTTTTTTTTTTTTTTTTTTTTTTTTTTTTTTTTTTTTTTTTTTTTTTTTGCCTTTTAGTATGCCTGGTAAGTTTTGATAACTAGACATGATGCACTCATCATGTGAACTTCTGTGAACAGAGTTATTTGTAGATAATTCATTGTGCAAAATGGAAAATACTCCATAGTTCCATAATTTGATATCAGTTTTTGTATTGAATGCTTGGTACTTGACAACAAACTTCAGATGTGCTTCACAACTCCTGTCCTTCCATGCCTTAGGAAAGTCAGAAGGATGATTTCAGATTGGAACTGGGTGCTTTCTTTTAGGAAAAAAAAAAAAAAAAAAACAGAGCAAAAGTGTAGGTGCGGTAAAATAACTTTTGTTAAAGAAAAGTGTCAGACATGTCTAAGGGCAGTTGATGATATTTTAATTACTCACCTCTTTCCTCAGTGTTATGGTTTGTATCTAGTTGCCGCCCTCAAAGACTCAAGCAGTCATGGGATAGGAACTTCTAGAGTTTGAGATTAATTTACGATACACTGGGATTATGGTTCTTAGTAATGTTAGGATTATGGGTGTGACTGCTATACCCAGCCTGAGGTGCATAGCTTGAATCTAATATAAGACAGACAGAGAGAAGACTTTCTTTCTCTGATGCCATTGTTGCTGCTACTTTTCCCTTGGCTCCTCTTGCTCTTTGAACCTACCATGAACTGATGCTCTGTGCCCTGTACCACTCTGCCTTGGAGTCATCTGAGTATGGACTGAAACCTTCAGTAATTGTGAGCTAAATAATGCTTTCCTTCCTTCATTTTGGGTGTAGGATATTTGTCCTAGTAATTAGAGAAGAGTAAATGAGACAGACTTTGGTACCGGGAGTAGGGTGTTTGCTGTGGCTAAACCTGACTATATGGATTATGAGTTTTTGGGAATGGTCTATGGAAAGAGATAGGAAAGGTTCATGGATGTTGCCCACTTGTGAAGAGATGGAACAGCTTCAGCTCTTCTGTAGGAGAGATTCTGGTCGAAGCTCAGAAGACCAGAAAGTTGATAGAAAGCCTGCTTATGAAGACCAGACTGGGGAGGTTTCTGCTGGGTAGAAGGACTGAGTTGCTTCTAGGACTCCAAGTGATTGGTGCTATGTGTTGGCAGAAAGTCTATCTGAATTTTGCTTTTATCCAGAGATTTTGCCTGAGACTTAGATTAAGCATGCCAGACTGATTAGACTTTCAGAAAGCAGCCAAATATTGGTGTGGTAGCATGGTTGTTATTGGAAGCTTTTAGCCAGATTTATGTTGAGAAGCAAAAGATACAGGAAGGATAATATATAATGATGTGAGTTTGTCCAGAAAGGAAGATCCAATACAGCTGTGGACTGCAAAGATAGACTCGATTGGATCTCTGTTGTCAAGAAGGAACCAGAGAATGGAAAGGATGACCTGAGTTCATCACTGAAAGCAGAAGGTCTGCACCTATTGTGGCTTCAAAATTGCAAGAGAGAAGGACTTTGCCTTGAGGGGGAAAGCCACAGAGCCCCATGTTCCAGAACAGCAGCAATGGCCAAACCAGTTTCCAAAGTAGCACCAGTATGGGGACTTTACTCCTTGGAATTGGAATCAGAGTATCCATCAATCCAAGCACTCAAACCCTACAGCTAAGAGAGAAGGAAGCCTGGCTATTTCTCCAACTTTCAGCATATCTTGGTATCATCCATGTGGTGTTGGTTTTAAGAGCATTCAGAATGTAGGAGTTCTGAGGTAGAGAAAGCTTCATTTCAGAAGAAGGCTTGGGAAGCCAGGCAGAGTTGTCCCCGAGAGGGAAGTGTATAAAGCTGTGAGTGTGACGCCTACTCAGTAAAAACCCCAGATGTATAGAAAAGCGAGCAATGTGGATAATCTGAGGAAAACTGCAAGGAGGGAGCAAAGCTGGCCTAAGAGAAAAGCCATGGGAGCTACCACCACCAGAAGTGTCATGGGGGCAGAGCCACCTGGGGCTTACAATTCACCCCAAGTTGCTTCATATATTCCACAGGACCTACGGGATTTAATGTTTTCCCTGCTCGATTTTGGTCTCAATTCTTGGTGCCTTGCTGTGTGTACCATTTGGAATGTTAATGTTTATCTTGTGCCTCTGAACATTGGAAGTGTTCTACTTTTCTTTTGAATAGGGACTCACAGCTAAGAATTTGCCTTGGATCTTGGAGTTGACTTTGGATTTGGACTTTTCAGCAATGCTGAAACTTGGCACTTTGGCAACTCTTAGAGATGCACCAAAATGCCTTTTGCCTAAAGGAATGGACTTGAGTGTTTCAGATCAAGGGGTGGAATATTATGGTTTGTGTTCAGTTGATCACCAAAGCCTCATGCAGTCATGGGGCAGGGACTTCTAGAGTTTGAGATTAATTTATGATCCACTGAGATTATGGATCTTAATACTGTTTAGGATTATGGGTGTGAGTGACAAACCCAACCTGAGCCTGAATGTAATATAAGAGAGACAGAGAGATGGAATTCTCTCTTTTGCCATTATTGGTGCTAATCCTCATTTGGCTCTTCTTGCTCTTTGCTGCTGCTGTGAACTTCTGCCCTCTGCCACGTACCGCTCTGCCTTGGAACCAGCTGAGTATGCACTAAAACCTCCAGTAACTGTGAGCTGAATAAACCTCTCCTTCCTTCATTTTTTGGCATCATGCATTTGTCCAAGCAATGAGAGAAGAGTAACTGAGACACTGAATGAAATGGTGGTCTCAAAGCAACTTGCATGATTGAATGAGAGACTGAAAATTCCTATAAAGTAGGGTTTAGAAACATACAAAAATAGATACAATTATTTTTATATATGGGAGGTTGTGTTTATTAATGCCTTACACATTTTAACACATTTCCACCTGACAACTAATCCAGACATGCATTCCTGTTATTGATTATATTGTAAAAGTGAAAACATAATTAGGTACAAAAAGGTTAAGAAATATGCTAGTGTCACATGGTTCATGTGGTGACATGAAATAACAATTCAAGTTGTTTCAATTCAATCTGTGCTTTTAACCTGTGTGTTCGTTTCATATGCAGCTATTTATATTATTTCTCCCTTTTCTCCTTTGTAAAGTTCTATTATTTAATTCAGGAATCTGACTTTCTTACCTGGTCAAATCTGTGGAAGTGGTCAGCTCTGTGAACCTTACCAGGAGCAGAATTGTACTCATCTAAACCATTATGTTACTTACATTGTGTTTAACTGGGACTTGTTTAATCATAGGTATATAACAACCTCCTGGTTTGTTAAGACAAATGACAGAAATTTTAGGAAATCTCTGTGATGCTTGCTGCTTCTGTACTGTGTATTCTCCTATCTGTATATACTTATGAAATTCACGTATACGGTCTAAGAAAGTTAACTTGATATTCTGAACTATTGATTCCCCCAATCCTGGACCTAGACTTGTGAGGTATTTTTATGTGATACAGTAACATTTCCTAATTAGTAAAGACAAATTGATTTAAATCTCTATAACTTGTTTCTGACAATGTCCAACTTGATATAAAAAACAAGCAAAACAATGGATAAAGTATAGTTTTGAAAATTGCTCCTTTCCCCCATAAAATACTATTTTCTACTCTTAGATCCAGAAAATTTGACCATTAGAAAGAAAAGTCTTCAAGACATTTGAAATAATATGTTAGAGAAAATAATAATACATATTTAATAAGATTAAAAAGTGGGTCCTTGGAGATAGCTCAGTGGTCTAAGTGCCTGCTTGGCAAACTCAAGGACTTGGGATTGACCCCCAGCACTGCATGTTGTGGTGGCCCCGTGCAGTGCTGTCACCCAAACTGGGCATAGTGGTATGCACCTATAATCCCAGTTTTGGGGAGCTGAGAGAGGAGGGTCACTATAGGCCCAAGGAGCATAACGAGAACCTGTACCAAATAAATTAAATAAATAAATAAATAAATAAATAAATAAATAAATCTTTAAAAAGTAAAATAAAAATTGAAGTCAAATTCTTTTGTTTAAATTTTGTATTGCAACTCTTACGCATCTTATGACTTTAGATATGTTAATTAACTTTTATAAGCCTTAGTTTCCTTGCGAGCAAAACGTATCTGATAGAAACTTACTCAGAGTTATTCTAAAGAGTGAGAGAATTCAGTAAAGCTTTAAGCAAGTGCAGTATCTAGAATATTACAAAAACTTAATAAATCTGAGTTGTCACTGTTACTGACAATTTCATTTTCCAACTTAGGGCACCACCTAGTAGATTTATCTGCTTTAAAAGATACTAAAGTTCACAGGAGGTGCTTTCACCTAGACCTAAACCTGTTTCCAGTTACTATATCTTGCTTAACAATATTTGCAAGCTACGTACTTCCGAAGAAATTAGGTTTGTTTCAGCTAAATCAGTTTAAAATTAAGTATAAATGTAAGAATTAACTTTTTGTTTAATTTATACTGATAATTTTTCAATCTGTAACAGAGAATAGCAAAAAATATTTATATTATGTTAATGTTAAAAGTGTATAGATATAAGTTCTTGGAAATTAAAATTCCAATGTTTATATTTTTAGTTGTTGATACTTTAAGCAGATATTGATATAAAATTGAAATTGCAACACAATATACCAGCATACTATACTGCTTTTTCTTATTTGACAATGATATGTATGAGTTGTAAGTATGACAGTACATTTTCCATTTTTCAAAATATTAATCAGTCCCTTTGCTTTCCTCATAACAAGGTTTTAAAAATGCATTTTTTTCAAGGACTGTTACTCATTTATTTTCTTAGGGTTTTTTTTTAACCATAGCCTCAATGATTCCCTCTGGTAGTCTTTCCTCATTTTATTCTCGATAATGACTCTTTGGGGAGCAGTGCTGTGGGGAATGAGATTGATCACCCATCACTGCTGCTGATGCGCTGTTTAACCAAGCCGGTGAACCATATACTGTCATCACAGAGGGTATCAAATCCACAGTGTGTGCCACGTAGCCTACACTCCTGTGCACCTAGCAATAATGATGATTCTCTGAGTTCATTAGATTGCCCAAGGAATTGCTATGAAAGTTTCAGGACAAAAGTGTTTTATGTGGTCTTGAGTAATCTGTGTGGTTAAGAAGTTGAAAACAGTGCTCTAAATATGACTTTCTGACTTAGATCTTTATAGGTTCAAAGGATTCCAGTAGTTAAGTCATTTTAGGAAAAGAGAGTGTTTTTTTGGGACCTAACTGCCTGATGATGTTGAAAAGTGATTCATACTTCTCAACAACAGCCTTTTGTCTTCCTAATCATGACATGGCAATGTGACATGACAGTTTATGGAACTGTTTTGTTCACTTTATTTTAAAGTCATTCTTTAACTCTACGCTATGCTTTTGCTCACTTAGAATTTTAGGAAAATATTTAGAAAGGGCATAAATAAAATCATAATATTTATTCCTTAATTTCTTTGTGTATTAACTTCTTGCCCCCCACTGAGACTGTACATTTTCCAAGAGAACACGGAAGCTTTCTGTTTCTATCTTCTCATGGGCATTCGTACACTTTTACACAGAGTTATCATTTTGATTATGTTAGTAGAATTATGCTGAACTTCTTAATCTGTTTAGACATAAAGTTTCTAAAATAATTTAGGATGGAGTTTTTTACTTTATGAAAGACTACTGTAATGGAAAAATTGCTTTTGTTTTCAGAAAAAGTAGTCATTCTATTTTCTTCAAATTTACTTTGAAGATCATGTTTTCAAAGACATCAAACCTTTTAAAATAGAAATATATTAGTAAGGTGCATCCTTCACATAACAGAAAATTATGCTAAAACCATGTTTTGTGTAAAGACAATTAATTTTTCTCTCAGAAACATACAAAGTTTCCTAGTGTCTAAATATTATAGCTATAATGAGAATATAGTTGTCAAGTCAGTCAATGAAATCATTTTTAAGTTTTAATATTGAATGTAATAAGGTGAAATATTTTTGAATTTTTACTATAATTTTGGAAATAAAAATCTAGTCTTTGAAAAAATAAAAATCAGCGATTTTTAACATTTCTCATATTTATGTAACAAAACAACTCTTTCCTTATTTGGTACTGCTTTATTAAAATTGACTGCTTTCTCTTTCTTGACAAGGCTAGCCTTTTTATCTTTTCCAACTTGTATGGTGGTTAAGAGAGTGCTTAAGACATACATAATAAAAATGTCATTAGAAACCAGAATAGAAAAGCCATTCCCAATATGAAAAGTCATTCCATTTTGCTGTGTGTTATTTTTGCAGAAGTTTTAAATATACTGTCCAATATTGTTTTGATATTTCACACATGCACAAAAAAATATAATGGGACACACAGAAAGTCACTTATTGAGTTTCTTTGTGTGATAAGTGTTCTCAGACACATGGAAATATTAGAGCTTTTGAAGTCACTACAGGCAGGGTTCCCCTAACCCTTATAGATAGCCTTTTAACTTTATATGTGTATTATGTGAAGCAGCTTAATGAAGAAGGAGGGAATATAAGGAAGAATAATATGCACTTTAATAAATCATATATCCTTGTGCTATTTAAATGTTTCTTCAAGGTTGATTGAAACTTTAACCTCAGTCTCAATAAAAAAGAAAAGCTTCAAATTTGCCAGACCTTGAATTTTTACAACACTATGTTGAATTATGCAGTGATCGGTCAATTATTCATCTCCCTCAGCCTGAGATAGCTGCGCTTTGAGAAGCATGCAAAAACGGGGCTACAGAATGTGCTGCTGTGTCAACACATTTCACTCAGGATTGCTTACAAGACACATTTTTGTTTCAACATTGATTCTAGTTTTCTTGATGTTTGCTTCTAATAAGGTACCTGTTACAAATCAATTTCAGTTTGCATGCTTTACTTTCTGATTCAGGATGATACACTGCTAAAACGACGTTACGGGCTTTTGCATGGATGTCTACCCCCGTGTGAGAAATATAGTTCTTTCATATTTCAAGGTAATCGTAACATAGGACTGCACAACAAGCCTACTTTTGGCTAGTAATGGATGAACTAGTTCTGAAGTCCAGAAGAGATTTAGTGGTGATAGCTAGAATTCTTAAAAATAAGTCTTCGTCAAGAAAATAAACTGAAAGAAGGATGCAGAAATGAATGTGCCTGCCTGAAATAAATCTATTGGTGATGAAAGGATCCTGTCTGGGAAGCTGAGAAGGAAAGAAACACCTGAGCAGTGATGGAGAACCAAAGGCTTGGAACTGGAATCCTTGATTCAAGTCGTGATTCTCCCATGAAGCAGCTCTTTTATGTAGGGCAAATAGTTTCACCTTTTTAAGGCTTGGTTTCCTTATTTCAAGGGAGAGTTGTGCAAAGTGTGTAATATAATACACACTAATTGTTTAAAACATGTTTGCCCCGAGGTGGACTCTAATAAATTTCTTCAGAATCTATTTTTATTAACTGAACATCAGAATTGAAGTCACCAAAACGTTTGGCACATGCTTTCTAAAACTAGTAAGTTGGATTAAAATAGTTCTAAACTTTTAATGAGTACATAAAACAGTTTTCTTTCTGAGATCCTTTAGTATATGAATTTATAGTATTTGGAAATAGAAGGGTGCATCTTGTGTTACCCATTCGTTCTGATTATCTACAATGACATTTCTAATTGATAGTTGCTGCCCATATGGTTATCTTAGTCTTTTTTAAAATATGATATTTCTGCTATGAACAGAACATTAAGCGAATCAATATGAATTATGAAATTCAAATCTCAATTGAATTCCTGCTTAAAGTTAATATGTTCAGGGAGCTCAAAGTTGACAATGAAATTGTTCCACATGTTCGAAGAAAGCTGGCTAAATAGAATTAAAAATCTGGAACCTATTCAACTCAGGAACATTGTGACTCTGTAGTTTTGGTTCCATGTTAAATATCTTTCAAGCCTGTTTTTCAGTTTAAATACAGCACTAAAAGATAGAGGTTGTCGAATGTTCATTTATGACTGTAAGATACATACAATTTATTTCAAAAGAAATAAATGAAAATTTAAGAATTTTGGAAGCTTTGAATCATCACCTTTAATAAAATTGGCCTGCATTTTAAACATCACATGTAATAACAGCAGAATCAAAAGGATTGCAGAAGAATGCTACAAAATACATAAGACACTGAATATTTTAGATATATTGTTATTTTTATAGCTCTTTTCCCATTTTTATTAGTACTTCTTTTGCAATCTATGATGACATTTACTGTAGAGGAGTGGCATATGTGCATAGCACACTTTGGTTTCCATTTTTTTCCTTCTCCTTCTATCCTTTTTTATTTTTCTAGAATCAGATTCATTCATTTACCCTATAAGATTATATAAAGTTAATTAGCATATATACAAATAAAAAATCATACTAATAGGCCAAAGAACATATAAAATATATAAGATAGTTGTACTAAATCAAATTATATTTTTAGATTCACAATTTGTACTGGATAACAATTGTTTTTGTTTTTAAAATAAATAATTCTAGTTATTACACACCTATGTGAGGACAAATTTTCAATATGATCTGTATAGAAAGGATATTTCTAAACAACAGAAAATTCAAGTGAATCATTTCTATGATATAAAATATAAATTTATGAGCCTCTTTGCTTTCACTGGTAGAATTCTTGTTAGAAAAAATAAAATCAGTGGGTCATGGGTTAATAAATATGCGATCAAATGAATTCAGACATATGCTCCATTAATCGAAAAAAAGTCCTTATCTATGTTGCTTATTTAAATAACATATTTAAAACTGCAAAACCTTATTGGCCCTGATTTTTGTACCTGTTTATGTTCATCCAGATTTACCCTGTACCAAGAGGGAGGCTGGTAAAATTCTTTACTTCTAAATGATGTCTCCTTTTGTGCTTGAAGATTAGAATAGATAGAGCCATTAAACTATGAAAAATTATATGAGGAAAAGTATAAGTACAGTGGAAGAGCTTGAGGAAATTTGGCAAAAAAAAAACCCACTGATTCGGGGAAGATATAGATTTGTGTTCTGAGCTCGTCACTCCTGCCTTTGTATGGCTGTGGTCAAATATTCAGCCCAAATAGATCTCAGATTGCTAATCAAAAAATTATGATCATAATTTCCTGGAAAGGTTATTCTGCCATAAAATGTGGTACCTGTTATAAAATACTTCTTGCAGTACTTAATATTTAGTAATCACTCACCTGCGATATTTACTGACCTCCTGTGATTATCTGAAAATAGAAAGGGGGAAATGAGTGTTTTCATAGTAATTCAAGCTACTTTATGTCCGACTTATTTCTAGCATACAATTTCTATGAGCCCTATATCTGATTTAAAATAATGTTCCTTATCTAATCTTAATGCTTTTCCTTTACTGTTTTTCTTGCTTCATTATATGTTTCTTTATCTATCTATCTATCTATCTATCTATCTATCTATCTATCTATCTATCTATGTACTATCTATCACCATCTTCATTAACATCATATTAATACCATGGATCTTACACATATATAATTTTCCATGTAATTTTTAATTTTAAGATGGTGATACACCCTATTTTCTCCCAAACGCTCAGCTTTAAAAATTAGACTGTGGGCTGGCCAGATAGCTCAGCACACTAAAGTGCATGCTCAAGCAGAGAGCAGTGGCTTGGGTCCCATCCCCCGCATGCTGTGCTGTCCATGTCCCCCCACCCCCATGCTGAGATGACAATTAGGACTGAGCTTGGCGGTGCACACCTGTAATTCCAGTGCTGGGGAAGTTGAAAACAGAAGAATCACTATGAGTATGATCTATATTGTGAGACTCTGTAGACCCTGTACCAAATGTATAAAAGTTAGACTGTATATTAGATTCATTGTAATTTTCCAGAAAGTATAAACTACTGGGACTTATACAAATCTGAGTCAGAATTCATAGGAATGGGAAATAGGAATAATTACTTAAAAAGATACTTTCCCAGGTTAGGTTGACACATCAGAAGCCAATATGATAGAAGATATTTTTTTAATGTGGTATTATTAATACATGAAGCCTGGTAAACAGCTACTCAGAGATCAAAAATTAAATCATGTACTTCATTACAAGAAATAGTTCTATTTTGTTCATACTTATTAACATCTCCCTTTTTGGTTAAAAAGGAATCAATAAAAAAAAAGAATCTATTCAACTTTTAAGGGATAGACACTTTGGCTTTCTAAAAATAGTTTAAAATAAATTAAAAACACAGATACTAAAACGAGTTTGGAATTAGGGTTAGTATAAAATATTCAATACACACATGCTTACATACGTGTTAAATATAAATCATAATTTCTTGCTCTCAGCTTTGTGCAGTTCAAGCAAGGGATGAACAATGAGTGTTTGCAGTATATAATTTGAAAGCTCAAAAAAAAAAGGCAATAAATAGGTAAACACAATTATTCCTGATCAACCAGAGATAAACTGGAAGTTTACATATCAGTGATAATAACTCTAACATTTAGCCAGATTTGAACTGGTATATTGGAGCCAGAAAAATAAAAAAATAAAAACAAAACAAAAAAGAAAAACAAGCAGTTCTGCATTCTTATATGTAGTGTGACATATTTGATGAATCAAATGACTTTACCTCCAGATCAGTCTGGAAGTCAATACCAAATTTAGCACATGTATAATCATATCGATAATTCCAGAGGGGAGGGAATCTTCTGAACAAGATTTTCTAAACTGAAAAGTTAATCTTACATATCTTAAGATTCCTAGATTTATTTATTTTTTTCAGGAAAACATTTTAGTCATAGAATGAAATACTACTGTTCCTCTAATCATACCAGAGGTAATAACACTGTGCTAAAAGGGCTTCTTCTACTAAAGCTAGTACAAGTGATGAGGCCATTATAATTTAGGGTGTGTTCCATCCTTCTGAAAGAGGTAATTCCACATGAGATGACTGTAATAGATACAGTGTGCTGTGATGTAGTACACAATAATAGAGTGTAATGCAGCATTGTAGGACTGTGGGCCTTAGAATGACAGTCCTGGGCCAAACGACTTAGGACGATCAATTTGATTTACACATAAGGGTTGATGCAAACCAGAGCGCATGAACATCTTGAAATCCATTTAGTCCTACCTGCGGTGATGGAGGCTTAGAAAATAGTCATTTTCTTTCCATCTTTTCTGGCTGTTCAATTTTGGTTGAGTGCCATATAATGTACTGAAATAAACTGTCAACATGCACTGCTGTTACTCATTGGCAAAGAGCGCTGAAGCTTTTTGGATGGTTGACAAAGTGTCTGTGTGATCAACACAGAATCTCGTAAGTACAAAATTAGATGCATATCATGCGACCGTGAAATGCTGCTTTGCCAATAATATTATCCATACATACTTTTAAATCTATGATTTCTTTTTAAATTCAATTCAACACATATTTATTGGAAGGCTTATGCACAAGCAGTATGCTGAGTGCTGGGAATATAAGAATGAATAATACATGGTGCCTTCATTTGAAAAAACACAACATGCTGGCTGATATAGGTGAAAAAACAAATAAATTGCAATAAAATAGGTGCACACTATTATAATCATAAGGAAAGGTGTCGTGGACATTTTAAGATAAGAGAACCATTACCATCTTCTAGGAATGTTAATCAAGAGAATTTTATGTGAAGTAGGAGGGAAGTTTTTCTATTCTGAGCAGCAAGGAAAACAGGAAAGTCTTGAAACAGGCAAAAGTTGGGAATGCCAAAGAACCAGATTGGAAGGTATTTCTAAAAAAGAATACAGAAATGTTGGGAATGAAATTTATGTCAGTAAGAGAGATCTTCAGGAGAACCAAGACTTTAGACACAAAAGTGGGTACTGACACTTTTGACTAAGAATGAAAACATTAGGCGGAGAATGTTTCCAAAGATGGTTTAATTACATTCAGTTTGGTACATGCTCAGTTTAAGACTAGGAAATATTTTAGTCTTAGAATGGCATACTACTGTTCCTCTAATCATACCAGACGTGATAACACTGTGCTAAAAAGGCTTCCTCTACTAAAGCTAGTCTAAGTGATGAGGCCATTATAACAGGGTGTGTTCCATCCTTTTGAAAGAGGTAATTCCACATGAGATGATTATAATAGATACAGTGTGCTGTGATGTAGTACATACCCATTGTTTGTTAACTAGTCAAACAAGCTTTTTGTTTAGGTATTTCAAGTCTTGCCTTGTTCTTGTGAGATAAAAAAGCATCGAGTAAAAGATGTGAGATTTATATGCATGTAGAACATCACTTTTGTCATAGGCATGTGAAAGGAGCCCGAGTCCAGCACTCCTCAGTTATCTGTTCATTCTCGCCTATCTCTGGATTCTTGTTCTTATATCCCCCTATCACCATTGCAATCATCACTGTGTATCTCATGCTTATGCTTGCATCAGATCCAAGTATCTCCTTTGACCCTGGTATGTGACACACGAGAGATCTCTGCTAAATATTGTTGTGTTCACTGACTTTTAGTATTAATGGACTTTGAGGTAAAATGTGATCAATGAAAGCCATGAGCCATCAGATAAGTTATCTTTTTTTCTTCATCAAAATGACTCCATTAGGTCAAACACATTTTTAGAGCACAGTCCAATGTAATGCATTTATCACATTTATTTTATAATAATTGATGCCTCTGGTACAGTACAAATGCCTCAACCTATTTATTCTTCATTCATTGTTTCACCTCTTCCCCTTATTCTTGTTTTCCTGATTCTACTTCCTAAGAGATCAGCAGTACTTATGATTTCAAAACAGTGCTTTCTAGGAAGAACAGAACATATCGCAGTGGGAAAGCTGAATTCTGGGTCTAGTTGGAAGAAAACAAGCTCAATATTTGAAAAGAAAATATTGTATATAAAGAATTGTTATGCAATAGAGTATTAGAGGAGTGTGATGAAGAAGATGTAAAATGAGCTCTAAGTATGATGGGACTAGCACATGCAATGAGAAGTCACCTCCTGTGGGGCTGAGTTGAGCACTCCAAGAGCTGCTGCTACCACAGGAACTAGACATTAAGGTCATCAGTTCCACCGAGGTTAGGGTGAACAATCTGCATGAACTGCAGGAGCCTGTTGTGGGGAAGGGAACCCCAAAACCAAAGCAAAGACTACACATTAGGTCATTAAAATCTGGAAAGGTGATAGCACAGCAGAAGCCAGATACTGGAGAAGCTTTCATATACAGCTGCCTTCCGCCTTCCGCTTGATCATCGGAGCCAGGAAGCAAAAAATCTTTCTTTCTGAAATATCACTCCAGAATATTGGTGGAGACGAAGGACAAATATTTAAAGGGTTCAAATCCGTTTCCACCAAGCCAATGAAAAGGGTGAAAGAGTTGAACATCACTGTACATCACTAGCACACAAAGTACACTGAACACCTTGCAAGAGTATTACAGGAAAATAAATAATGTAAATAATATAGCCAGGTGGATCATGACATTTCATCAGAAAATCAGGGATAGAGGGGACACCAAAAGCCAGGGAGACTGTAGGTGTTGCTAAAATTTTAAGTTTTAAATCAATACATTAAAATGCTTCAAAAAGCTCACACTTATGAGGTGCTGGGTGGTGCTTCCACACACTGTACAATATTTCTATCAAATTAAACACATCTTCTCTAACATTTATAATTATTTATGGTAAGAGTAGACAAAATCCTTTCTCACTTTTCAAAATATGCAGCATGTAGCTTTTAATCTTAGCCACTCTGCTGGGCTGCAGTGCTGTACCAGAACTTCCTAAACTGGTCTAACTGAGGCTCAGTACCCACCAGTTGAACTTCCCTAACTGTCCCTCTTACACTTGCCCTTCCTCCTCCGGTGCTCTCTCTAACATCGTGTCACCACCTTTTCACCTTTTGTCAGGTCAAGGTTTTTTCAGATTCCACTTATGAATTAAATTAAGCAGTACTTAGTACTTTTTATTTTGTGTCTGACATTTCACCGATTTTACATAATATTTTTCAGTTCTACCCGTGTTGTTATAACTTACATGGTTCTATTTTATATGACTCATGGCATATCTGTATAGTTTCTTTACCCATTCATCATTTATGGACCCTCAGGCATTTGGATCTTCATTATTGTGAATATTTTAAGAAACAATAGTGAATGATTTCATTACTTCAGAGACTGCAGAATGATGTAGAGTTTGGCAAAGACTTGAATTTCTGAAGTTTTAGTGAAGGTTATCAGTGGTATGGCTAAATAGTGCTTCAGTAAATGGTCTCACGAAGAAGCTAGAGTTGGATGGAGTGAGGAATGATGGAATTTAGAGGAAAAGATGATTCAAGAGATTTAGGGATAATGAATGTACGAACAGGAATTAGTGGAAAATATTTTGGCTGTGTTGTTATTATTAAACCCTGTAAATGGAGGAGAAAGACATGAAAAGATCCAAGCTGACAGAGTGAGAATTCCTTTAATAGGCAGAAAAACATTGGAAAAAAGAAATTTGTTTTCCCATAGAAAATGTGGTAAAGGTAATGATAGCGCAGTACATTAGAGAAAGAGGCTTACAGGAGAAGCTAAAGGTATACAGAAGCTAGAGTTTGGCTCTTATTCTGTCCAATAATGGACTGTTGACCTTAGACATGTCACATCTATCATGATTTCTCAATTTTCAACCTAAACTCACGTTATGCTCTTGATTCTGTTGAAAGCCCCTTTGAGAGCTAACATTCCATGGTTTTTATAACAAGAAATAAGAAAGAATAGTTATTTTCTCAGCCTATCCAGAAAATCAGTGATATATTTATTAGAAGCACATCAATTTATAGTACTGAGAGTACACAGAATGTACTCAAAAAAATCTGTCTTATACCACCTGCATAAAGCAACTCATGAAATGGAAGAATAGGGTAATTCACATGGATTGGACTCAAAGTGCAACACTGATAGAATATAGGCCATCACTGTAGCACCCTGCTCAGCGCAATACCAAGAAAAAGAAGAAAAGAGCACTTACAAATACATGAGGCTGACTGTAACCAATACACAACAGTAGTGGTACCAGTGGTTTCACAATTACAATATAGAGACTCAAGGTATTTTCCCCTGGAAACCTTTGTGCATAGTAGACGTTTTTCTCAAACTTTAATCAAAAGTGACTTATATGAAATAGAATTAAGTTCTTTGATTAAGAGAATATTCTGAACGAGAAATTACCAAATGAGGTATTAGATTCTGGCTCAAAAAATGCATAAATGGGAAAATTGGGTGAAACTGAAACTGTATGTTAGCACTGTCCTATTAATGATAATTCTATTCTCAAAATATTGTACTAAATGTATGCATACATGAAATTTTAACATTAGATAAAACCTGATTCTTTTTCTTTTTCTTTCTTTCTTTCCTTTTTTTTGTGGCTGGCTCAGCTCACATTGGGGGTAGGGCTGGTGCAGCTTGTGGTGCCAGAGATCCAATCGGTTCCTGCGCTTAACCTAAGGTTAACTAAGCAGGCGCTTTAGACTACTGAGCTATCTTGCTGGCCCCAAACCTATTTTTTTTTCCATTTTCAACCTACTAAATCAACATCTGTTAGTAGTCAATAGTCCAAAAATGCACAAAGTCATCTTATGTTTCAGCCAATTGTATAACAAATTAAACAAAATCACACAAGTTGTCTTGCTCTAAAGCTGTCTACAGTTAGAGATGGAAAGAGTGACATTATAAAAAGAAGACTGCGGCAGAAATGGCGGCACATGTTGCATACTAGGCTTTCCACATTGCAGGTCGCATACAAGCCTGTCACGACAGGTAGTTTAGCCTTCTTTTACAACCTTCTACCAATGCCAAAGTCTAACACAACCTTGGGTGTTCTTTGGACTAAAGATTATACTTTGTAAGAATTATTTGATATTTTGTTTAAAAATAAAGGCTAAAATTTCCCCTGCAATTTTTCACAAAGCTAGAATCTGTTTTAGAGTATAGTAACAAGGCTCAAAACTGCATCTAAAAGATCCTACATTACTGAAAGCCTACATACTGAATAGATATGGTAGGTTTTTCGAAGTTGGGTCCACATCAATCACAATTCTCGGGTTTAACACTGCTGATATGTCAGTCATTTGCCAGACTGGTGTGCCATTCATACTGCTAAATGAACATTTTCATTTCCCAATGGAGTGATCCGCTGTCCATCCTTATAATGCAGAGCATTGTTCCCGGGCTATTTACATCAGCACTGTTTCCTTGCAATGGACTTGTTTCACTGGGTTACATAAATTGAGAGATGCTTTCAAATAAGCTGGGAAAGAACATATCAACATGCTGCTCGTGATTAATCAGAAATTGTGTGACAATGAGAAGATACATCAGAATATAAGAGGAATATTATGGACACCAAATTTAATAATGTATAGCATACATTTAAATTGCCTTATTTGGAAAAGATCCATACTGACTATATGCGTCAAAAAGGTGATTTAGAGGAGTTTTTTCCTTGTGCATTATGATTATGTGACTAGAAGCAGGAAACAGTATTTGTAGTTTCAATCATCTAATGAGTTCTTCCCCTAAACTATAGATCCTTTACAGCATACATTTTGAGATGTGTTTATATGATTTTTTATAAGCTTTCATAGATGGCTTCCAGGACTAGTTTTATTTTCTATGTGAGTCAAATATATTAAAAATTTGGGGTGAATTATCTTTTTATAATTAATATCCCAAATAAATAACAAATATAACCATTGAAAGAAGTGGACTTTCCTGCATTCTTCCTTTTAGGATGGCAAGTACGAAATAATCTCATAAAAAATTACTCAGAGAAATGTTTTGAAATAAATGTTTCCTATTATCAAAGACAAAAAGGTTGGGTAAGCCATGCTCATTCTCCTGTGAACAGATTAAATTAGAAGATACTATGTAGCTCATTCCTTATGCATCTCTTTTAATTCACCAAATGACTGATTTCTATAAATAAAGTGCAAATCAGTAGAGGCTCGTGAGCATGTGGGGACACACCCAACTCCAGTGTGCACGAGCCAGAGGGCCAGAGCTCTGACAAATCCTCATTATTCAAGTAGTTAAAGAGCAAACTAAACAGCAGCACCACTCTGCTGTAAATACTCAAGGCTGACGGAGAAGTGGTTATGACAGCTTTCACATTATCTTATTGCAGAATCGAGGCAGCAGTCACAGCTGGCTCATACGTCAAAATGTGTCAGGACTTAAATGGTAAAACAGGAGTGCAACAGCAATTGGCTTTTCAATCAATAACACAATCAATATATTTCACAGATATTTTCCCATATCTAAATTACTCTGCAGAGATGAGGAGCCTGACTGAGTGTTTATAAATCAATAAAACACACAGCTAAAGGACATCTGCTCCTGTTCTTTTACTTCAAGGTGCTGTTTACCTTTTCTTTCCAACTCTCTTTTTATTTAAGCATGTAATTTTCAGGACAAACAGCTCTCTTGTGCACACAAATCAGCTTATTGCTGCATTTTCTATACATGATGTTTTTTAATAATTTTATGCTTGAGCATTCAACTAAGTGTAAGGACAGCTTTTCTTAACTTGGAATGCTTTGGCTGTTAGAATTAATACAGGAGATTTCAAATTTCAAGTAATATATGCTACATAAACTTCAAATAAATAATATCAAAGTACAGCATCCAGACTTGCAAGTTGAAATAATAACCCAGGGCATTATTTTTCCCTCTTACAGAACACTATTCTTGCTGAAAATTATGTATTATGTCTGTGCAGATAGGCTGCGGATGAGAAAAATGCTGCCCTTTACAAATCTATCCTTTTTTGCAGAAAGATATTTTGGGGGAAGAACAAACCAAAATAAAACCACAACTTAATGAAAAACTCCAATACTGACAATTTTATTTCTATTCTGTACAACAAAATGAAGTGAAATATAAAGAACGGTATTACAAAAGCTGCATTGTTCTAAATTAAAACTGCCATACTCTATCACTAGCCTCTATAACACAAAGTAATATCAGGTTTCATACTGCTAGTGTTCCTTTAAAGACAGAATGTCATTGTGTTACAAGAGGAATGTAAAGTAAGTACATCAATCCACATACTTTCCCTAGGCCTATGCTGCTGGGTAAATGTTTTCCAAGTGGTTCCCACCAAAATGCACTAAGGAGGAACAGCATAAAGATATCACCATTGTAGGACACAACTAAAAGGTGGAACACGAATACGGGAGATGCTCTTTGTTATTAAAATTCCTCACTTTTTGCTACTGTTTTCCCCATTTGGAGGATTGATCTGAAAAATTTGCAGCTGAGATTATTTTTCCTTAATCCAGTGGCTGTGCTGCTATGAAATAAGTGATGTCATATGAACATAGAGTCTTATTCCATCTGCTGATGTTATTTTCTGACCTATAATTATCATCACAATAGTAATTAAGAGAAATGAAGGTTCCTTAGATTGTCCCCTTGTTTCTGCTCCATCTCTCATGCTTTCTTGTGCCTTATAGCTCAGCTTAACTGGACTACATTCTAGTTCATGAACATTCCTTCCCCATCTAAACTTCATGCCTTTCTTTAAATTGCTAGAAAGTTCTTGAAGAGGTTGTCATTTTATCATCGCTTTCCACTTGCAAATGTGAAATCAATATGACCCCTCCAAACAGAATTAGATATTTTTTCTTCTAATTGCATATTTATGTTGTTCATGACTCAATGGTATATTTATTAAACATAAATTCATGCTACCTTTTTGGTAATTATTTTTTAATGATTGCTTCTCTAAAACATATGGTGAAACTCTTTACTGTTCAGTACTAGCTTTGGTACTTTTAAAATGTATTGCTTCTGAATAAACATTGAATTGTTTAAATTTTCCTTGTAGGAAGAATGTATTTATGGTATGTAAAGGTAGAGCCAGTGCTACACACTTCTAACACCAAATATCCTTAATATTAAGGTAGGTGAAATGTGATTTAGAGGCCAGCTGGGCAACATTGCAAGACCTTGACTTAAGACAAAGCCATTTAAAACAATTTTCAGAAATAATAATGAACATTAAACATTTAGAAGATATTCAGTCAAGTTTATTTCACAAATATCCATGGCTGTGCTTCATATAGCAAGCAGATTATGTGGGAGATGACAAAATACATCTGTAATTTTACTTCACTTACATTTTTGTAATAATCAAAGACATTATGAATAAGACAATGATGGATGCCTTTCTCATAGATTTCTAAAGATTCAAGACAGATTTATCAGGGCACTCACCCTTTATTTCCATCATCTTCTCATAAGGATGTTAAGTGGGGTACTGGTACATACTGGTGGTAAAAAATTCCTGTTCATCTGAAATTCACATTTGACATGTGTTCTGGCAACCTTAAATACTATTTAACAACTTAATAATAGAGGTAGTAAATGTATCTTATATAGCATCATTGCAAACCTTAAAATCCTGTTTTAACAATAAAAGTAAAAGTGTCAAAATAGCATATATGAGTAACAATCATTTCATTGGTCTTAAACATGTATAAGACACCTAAAATGTTTTAGAAACATGGCTCTATACATGGAAGCAAAACAGCATACGCTGGAGCAGGTGGCAGAGTGGCAGCCTGCTAGGCGACAACACCAAAGGTCCGCTCTGTGACACGCAGACTGACTCCTGTTTTCTACTTCCTTGTGCCAGCCAAAGCACCCCCTTCTCATTCTGTGGAGGCACATTGTCTGGCTGAAGTTTGCTTTCTGAAAGGCTAAGCACAAACTCTTGCAGGATGCAGTTTTTCTCAATAGATTAATTTGTACTGTCTCAAAAACATGAATGTACATTTTGTATTTTGAAATTTTCATTTGTCCAATAGTAAACTAGCAGACTTATCTTTTAACTGGTTGTAATACAAGGCACAGAAGATCTTACAGATTATTTAGTCCTGTTTAATCGGCCATGTGGGGATACTAAAATGTAAGCTCCTCAAAATGAGCTTTACTGGGTCTCTAACAGCCATAGATAATTTTTAAAAAAACTTTGCTCCCTTTGTCTTTCTAAAGACATAAGAGTTTCTTAAATAAGGTACAAAGAAGAATTCTTTTTGCCAGAGAATAGAGTTCATTTGTATGGAAAAATATATAGACTTTAGTTACTGCTTGGCTTACCAGAAAACAATTAAAACACATTTATAAATATGATTTTATTTATTGAATATCTTACTACAAGTAAATACGTTATTGAACATTTTCAAGTACAACATAGAATTAGCCATTAATATATGAATTCATTTTATAATAAAATTGAGAGTTACGACTGATAGACAATGTTACTTCCTTCTAGTGAACAAGGATTAATGAATCTTTGCATAGGAACAACTGCTGATCTTCCTTAACTTCTCATTACATTCCAGGCACTTTTAATATTAATTTGAAAATCAAATATAGCTATATTTTGCATGATTATTTTTATTCATGGAATATATTAGATACTGTGATACTCTGCAAACAGACTCCCAAAGAGCGGTGATAGTTTGTGTTCAACAATGAAGCTCTGAAAATACTGTCTTTAACCAAAATATAGGAAGGAAATATTTACAGGCAAAATATACTTCACAGATGGATGGTTGTCTTTGCAAAACTTCAGAAAAGGACATACAGAAGTGTATTTTCCTTAGCCATTTGAGACACTGCAAAAATGATCTGTGCAATTATCCATAAACTTCACTGTCCATGTAGTTTTCCCCAGTTGTTTAAATGATCAACCTCCAGGTTCTCTTATGTTGTCATTTTTCCCCCTTAATGTGGTAACAAATCTACTTAAAGCTGACGAAGTAAACCTAAGGATAGACATTAAATTATCAGGAATAGAAGCCTATGCCCTTGAATGATTTGTGCACCTAGTTAAGCTTGCAGAAGCTTTGAATTAATCTTGAAGAATCCAGGTAGAGTAGGAAGATATTTAAGTCACATAGAAGAAAAGTACAACATTTATATTATGGTTTAAACATTTGAGAACTATGGTGTGTGTGTGTGTGTGTGTGTGTGTGTGAGTGTGTGTATGTGTGTGTATGTGTGTGTGTGTGTGTCTGTGTCTGTATGTGTCTTTGTGTGTGTGTTAGGGGATTGAACTCAGGGACTCAAAAACGAGCTACACTTCCATACCCATATCACATTTTTAGAGTGGATATTGAGGTCTCAATTTGCTATGGGAAAATTCAATAGAAAGTGAAAGAAGTCAACAAATTCATAAACACTAACTGGTAATTATAAATAAGAAAGGTGACTGTCTAAGGGTAGATCCAGTTTGTTTCACAGCAGTGAATATATGAAATTTATAAGTAGCCATACTGAAATCTTGTTGGCAGTCATGCACGTAAGCACGGATCCATATGTTCTATGCTTGAAATAAATTCAGTACACTTTCTTCACATTTCTTCTCAGCCTGGGTTTTATAGAAGTTACATTTTGTGTGAACTGGGAGAATACTTGTTGAACAAAGGAGACTGTCTTCTTTTAGCTTACTGATTACTTGAACACTAAAAGAATATGGTTGAATAGAAGGCTGAAGCAATGGCATTTGTAATTTAATTTGGGTCAATGAGCATTTGAGGAACCAAAAGTAACTTTCATGGTCTAATAATTCTTGAAAACTCTTTGAAAAGCTGGTTTAGCATTCTTCTTGATATACTTGGAAGCATAAATCTTTTTAATAGTTTAATTATGTAGTTTTATGTGTGCATTTGTGTGTGTGTGTGTGTGTGCGTGTGTACAGAGAGACATATGTAACAATCCTATGCATTAACAATGTGCCCTTTTTGTTTTGAAATTTTTGTTTATAAACTAAATGCTGCAGATTTACCTGATGTTCTTTTTAAATTTTTATTCTATATTATTTGTAAGAGAAAACAAGCCTCGTTAAATATACATTGTTCTCTTTAATATCCTTAAGTATATTGTAAAAATACTTATACTTAAAAATAAAAACTGTACAAATATAAACTTAAAAATATACCTTAATTTGTATAATGCACATATTTTCTCTTACATAACAAAATATGTTGGAGATGCATCACATTGATTTTTAAAAGACCAGTGTCTGCTGCTTACCATTACAGTGATCATAAACAACTTATTCATCTTATTTCTCGTTGATTTTTACATTGTTCATTTTTTCTTTCTAAAAATGCTACAATTGACCCTTTTGCATATATCTTGTAAATATGTGTTTACTCTAAAATGTATAATTCATATTTGCACCACTAACTTTATTCCATCAATGCACATTATTAACATTTGATTTTTAAACACTTTTTAAGGGCTGGGGATGTGGCTGCCTGATAGAGCTCTTGACGTGCATGCATAAGGCCCTGGGTTTGTTTCCCCACACCGCATTTAAAAGGAAAACAGAAAAATAAATATTTTATAAATATTTATAAAAAAATAAATATTTTATAAATATGTGCTATGAAAATGTTTAAAACGCTACTCTGAAAATCAGTTGTTTTATACATCCTAAGATGTTTCTTACTGTTTTCTGTGAACTTTACATATGCAGACAATCACATGGTTTCTCAGAGAAACAATTTTATAGCATAAGGAAATTATGAATTATCTATACTATTGTGACCATTGTGTTTGATTTTAGACATGTAAAACAAGTGCAGGAGTGGGATGATATGGGGCCCACTGGACCATTACTACACCCAGTGCCCCGGCCAGGTGTGTGTGTGTGTGTGTGTGTGTGTGTGTGTGTGTGTGTGTGCACATGTGCACCTTTGTATGGAACTTCCTTCATCAGATAGGGCTGGTGTTGAACCCTGCTGCACAACTCCCTTCTGAGAGGTCAGAGGCAAGACCCACCCAGATGATCCAGGAGCAGAACATCTTGCCAGAGTAACATAGCAGATTCACTTCCAAGGACTGCAGCAGGAAGAAGAGCACAGCAGCCAGACCCAAGCCACATCCACCTGGATGAGTTTGAACTTGGTAGATCTAGACCTGATACTAAGGTAGTAACTCTATCGAAGCTCTGCATCAAAGGTCAGAAGACAGGGTTATACAAAATGACAAAGAGTATAATATTAGATGCTAATAGAATACCCATGTTCTGACTAAACAAAAAAGGGGGATACAAAGGAAGGACGATTTTGTATCTGTATATGCAGAATAATTAGGGTAGATATACAGCTACTTTCACTTAATTCAATGAGAAGAAAAATTTGTACCAATAGTATTCATACAGGATATCCTGTCTACATCTTATACTATGGGTAATCACTAAGAAGATAACAATGTATTAATTATTGAAACTGTCCTATTAATCAGTTTTGAAAAAAATGACAAAGAGAAAGAGCAAAATGCATTTTCAGGCCCTGAGCCCACCCAGAACAAATGCAGGAGACAATAACATAGAAGAAATTGGAAAGCACATACCTGAAATATCTGAAGTAATAGCATCTGAAGTAAAGAAACAATTGTAGAAAGGTATACAAGAAATTAGATCAGAAATAATATTTGAGGTAAAAGAGGAAAAGATAATTATAATGAAAGAAGTACTAAGTGCTCCTAAAGAAGACACATAAAAAATAGAGAATAAAAAAATGATAGAATCCTTGAATGAGCAATATAGGAAAGAAATAGAATGCATAAAGCAGATTCAAAGTGAAATCAAAGTGATTTAGGGAAATAAAGCCCTAAATCAAAAGTTTGCAAAATTGTTTGAATGAAAGTGCAAATAGATTTTCAGACCTTGAATATGTCATGGCAGCTAGAGCAAATGTAAGAAAAGATCTCTTAAAAACAACTAGGAGGCAGGATAAAAATAATTCAACATCTTCATGATGATGCAAAGATGAACAACATAAGCATTAATGAGAGAGGAGTCAATACAAATGATATCAAAAGTATATGGATGTAAGTAATAGCAGGAAAATACTCAAATATTGGGAAACAATTTGACATTCAGGTAACTGAAGAACTCCAAATAGAACTCCAAATAACATCAAGCCAATGAAAAACACATCCAGACATATAATAATCAAGATGCTAGAAATTCAGTATAAGAGCAATATATTAAAAGTCATTAGAGAAAAGAAGCAGATCACATTTAAAAGAAAATCTATCAGAATAATGGAGATTTCTTTTCATAAACCATCAACTCAAGAAGAGCATGGAACAAAGTATTACAAATCTTGCAAGAAAAAAATTCCAACCCAGGGTGCTATACCCTGCAAAACTCTCTTTCAAGTTTAATGGCAAAGTGAAATACTTCCATGAAAAGATCAACTAAAGAATTTCATGACAACAAAGGCAAGCCTTCACAGACTACAGAAAGATATTTTAGACAGGGATCAGAATGACCACAACTCCGTGAATGAGAATGGAAAGAACCCAACAAATAGGACAAACAAAAAAAGGAGAAAAAGAGGTATACAACACCAGTCTTTCAATTATTCTTTTGTATACAGTAGCAAAATATTTTCATCAGCACACTCTACAAATGGACTTCTCCTGCACCCTATGTCTCATGATTCTGTCTGAGTCTACAGGGTGGATATCAAGGAAATAGCGGTAGCTCAGTCCCACAAGTGACGCCTGGCCACAAGTAAGCATCATGGACACCGTCCAGGACCAACACATGCTAGAACTTTGTACGATAGCATATTCCCAAACTGTTAGAAATGCTTGTCATATATTTTCCACTCCAGTATTTTTGTTATGTTTTACTGTTGGAATTCTTTACAATTGTAAGAACTTTTTCCTTAGTTGATATTTTTGTGGATGTTAACCTAATCAAATACTATGCGCATACTCTGAATTGATCACAGATTCATACATAGGATACACTACATTCTGACTTCTTAGTTGGACTCACAATTTAATTTTAGTTTTTGGATATTACTTTTGAAATATTTAATTTAATATTGAATTAATTAATATTTATTTTTTGTGAATTTTGTTTAATTATTATTTTATGGTTTATGCTGTTATTTCAACTTACAATACACTTATAAGACATGGTATAATATTTTCTCCTAGTATTAGAAACTTTAAAAATGTATTTCCATTTTCCATTGACTGTATATTTTTTTTGTCTGTTATACACGCGTATATATATGAAAATATATATATATATAATGTGACATAAAATTGAGACTGTTTTGTGGAAACCTCCAATGACCTTTTAAAAGGGTTTTTCTATAATTATTGTATTTTACATAGTCCTGCATAACTTCCATTTTGCTAGCTCTTTATTCTTTATCCAGAACCATATAAAAACTTCTCTTGTCCTCTGGATTATGGTCTTTGTAATTTTCTATATGCTACATCTGGAAGTATTACAATATTTTAAGTTTGTGTAACTGGGAAATACTTTACTTTTAGTTTACAAAGGTATCTTTGCTAAGTATAAAATTAATGAGGACAAAATTTTTTTCAGTACTTTGAATAAATAAGTCTAGTTTCTTACACACTTGCTCTTTTATTTTTCTAATGTGGAATAAGATGCTATATCATTTTGTTCTTCCATAGCTAACAATTTTCTATGCATATGCTTTAATTATGTTTTCTTTACAACTAGTATTATATAATTTCATTTTGCATATCTTGGAATGATTTTATTCATACTTCTTATGCAAAAGGTTCATTTTTTGGGAAATGTGCTGCTATATTTTTTAACTGAATTCAGAAATTTTAAGTATTTAATATTTTTTGCCTACCCTCTATTACTTTGAGAATTCCAGTTATGTGAGTATAAGCTTTTTGATTTTTGGCATAGTGAACTGTTATATGACTGATCTGGAAACTCTTTCTTCTTCACATTTATTTTAGATAATATTTATTGTTGCATTCATTTAAGTTTGTAAATAATATTTTACAATGTGCTATTACTAATCTCATGTTATGTATTCATTTCAGAAATATTTTTCTAAAATTAATTCTATTTACATCTTATATCTTTGACATTTCAATGTCTACAATTTTAATTTGCTACATAATTATTATTAATTTTCAATAAAGTTAATATTGAGTTAAAAAATAAATTTTTACCCATACAGACCCGCCCAAACCCATTCCCTGTGAGTGTGTGGGAGAGCTTCTTTGCTCTCCTGCACCTGCTGGACCCCTCTGGACCTGCTGTGTAAGTGAGAACTTCTGCCAGACTTTCAGGACCCTTCAAGATCACTAAACGAAGGTCACATGTATCTCTGTATTCCCCTGCAACCTCTGGACCACTCTGGACCAAGCCCAGGCCTGCTGCATGAGTGAGAATTTTTGCCTCTCACCACACTTTCAGGACCTCTCTACCCTTCCAGAGCTATCCCAAGCCTGCCTTGTGAGTGAGAACTTTTGCCACACTCTCTGGACCACTCCAGACCTACCCAGGTCCTTGAGAGTGTTTTGGAGACTTCTGAGCTCTCCTGCACCCCTGCATCCCTCAAGATCCAGTCCCAGCCTAGCATACAGGCCTGGGGTGAAACTCTGGAGCTGAAGTCCCTACGGAGAGACTATGGGCCAAGATCACACAGCTAATCCAGGAGCAGAACATCTTGACAGAGGAGCACAGCAGGTTCCCCTCCAAGGGCGGCAGTAGGAAGGAGCTGAGCACAGTAGCCAGACCCAAGCCAGGCACAACTGAATGAACTCAAACTTAGTAGATCTGAACCTGAATTTTAGTAGTTGCTAAGGTTTTAAATGCACCAAAGCTCTACAACAAAGGTCATAGAACACTGCTATACAAAATGACACAGAGAAAAAAAACTTGACACTGAGAAGGAGAAAAATGCAAACTCAGGCCTTGGGCCCATGTAGAGTAAGTGCAGAGGACACTATCACAGCTGTAATGCTCGAATTAGTAGCTTTGGAAGTAAAGAAACAACTGCAGAAAGGTAAGAGGATCTCAGATAAGAATTTATCTCTAAAATAAAAAAAGAAAACTCTGAATTAAATCTGAAGAAAGGACTCAAATGCAAAAACATATAGTGGAAATCAGGTCAAAATAATCTCTGAAGTAAAAGAATTAATAACTGCTTCTCAACAAGACACTGATAAAAAACAGAGGTGATTACAAAAGTGGTGGATTCCTTTAATGAGCAATACAGGAAAGAAATAGATCGCATGAAGCAGCATCAAAGAGATATAGAAGAACTTAAAATTTCAATCACAAGCTTGCAAAACCATTTCAGGGAAAATGAAGAAAACGTTTCAGATCCTGTAGATGATTTACAGGTAATGAAAAGCTAAGAAAAATATCTTAAAAACAACTAGGATGCATGAAAAAATAATTCATCACCTGTAAGATGATGCAAAGTTGAACAACATGAGACTAATAGGCATCAGTGAGAAAGGAGTCAGTACAAAAAATATTAGAAGAATATGGGCAGAGGTGATAGCAGAAAACTTCCCAAATATGAGGAAACATTTTGACATTCAGGTAACCAACCAAAGAAAGCATAAAGAACTCCAAATAACTTCAACCTAACTCAAAATACACTGAGACATACAATAATTAAGGTCCAAGAAATTCAGCACAAGAATAACATACTGAAATCCACTAGAGAAAAGAAGCAGATCACATTAAAAGGAAATCCTATCAGAATTACAGCCGACTTCTCTTCCAAACTCGTGAAGGCAAGGAGCAGAGTACTTCAAGTCCTCTATGAAAACAAATTCCATCCCAGACTAATATACCCTGCAGCAGTCTCTTTCAACTTTGATGGAGAAGTGAAAAACTTCCATGACAAAGAACAACTAAAGAATTTCATGATGACAAAGTCAATCCTATATAGATTGACTGAAAGATGTTCTAGAAAAGGACCAAAATGAACAGAACTCAATGAAAAGAACAGAAGGAACACACTAAATAGAGCAAACAATTAAACATAGGAAAAGGAGTAAATAACAGTAGGTAAATAATATGTAAATTGTAAATCAATCTAGCACAGTGGATTAGGAAACAAAATCCAAAGATATGCTGTATGCATATGAGTTAAGAAACATACTTAACTCATAAAGAAATTCTTAGGCTGAAAGTCAAAGGATGGAAAATAGTACTACATGCCCCAGCACCTCAGAAAAATGTAGGGGTAGCAATCCTGTGCTCAGACAGTCTCAACTTCAAACCAAGAATTATCAAATGAAATAAAGAAGGCCACTATATAATGGTTAGGAGGAAAATTCAAAAGGAAGATGTAACACACAAAAAAGTGTATTCACACAAACATGAGAGCACATAACTATATAAGACAAATATTAAGTGACATGAAAAATCTAATAACCAATACCACAATATTAGCAGGAGAACTTAACCCAAAAAGATAGGTCAAGCAGACAAAAAATTAGGAAAGAAGTAGCAAAACAGAATTAGAGCTTGGAACAAATGGACTTAGTGGACGTATGCAGAGTGTTCCACCCAAAGACTGATGAATATATATTGTTTTTCAGCTGCACATGAACCAATCTCTAAAATAGACCACATATTCATCCATAGATCATGCTTAAGTATATGCAAGGAAAGAAAAAATGTCCCACGCATATTATCTCACCACAGTGCAATGAAACTGGAAATAAACAACAGAAGAAACCAGAAAAAAACCCATAAATACATGGAAATTAAACAACAACATATTCAGGAACCAATGGGTCACAAATGAAATTAAAGAAGAAATTCAACGATATCTACAATTCACTGAATTCAAGCATAACTTGTCAGGATTTATGGGATGCAATGAAAGCAGTTCCTGAGGAAAATTTATAGCGGTACACTCACAAATTAGGAAAAGAGAACATAAACAACTTAATGTTGCACCTCCAACATCTAGAAAAGAAAGAACAAACCTAGCCCAGAGCCCAAAGACTGGAAGAAATCATGAAGATTAGAGCAGAAATTAATTCAATTGACATGAAAACTGTTCAAAGAATTAAAGAATCAAAATGCTGGTTCTTTGAAAGATTAAATAAAATTGATAAGCCTGTAGGTAACCTCATCAAAAGGAGGCAAAATATGCAAACACAAGCAATAAGGAATGAAAAGGTTGCAACTACCACAGACCAAGTAGAAATTCAGATTGTCAATAACTACTTTGAGAACCTTTATTCTCATACAAGAGAAGACACAGAAGAAATGGACAGATTCCTAGAAAGGTAAAAATTACCAAAACTGAATGAAGAAGATATCACAACTCTCAATTACCCAATAGCAGTCAATGAAATACAAAATGTAAAAACAAACAAACAAACAAAAAAACCTCAACAGGTCATGATGGATGTACAGCAGAATTCTACAAGAAATTTACAGAAGATAAAATCTCTATAGTCCTCAGATTCTTCAATGAAATTGAAAAGGAAGCAGTCCTCCCAAAATCATTCCTGGAGGCAAGTTTCATACTGCTACCAAAACCAGGGAAAGACACAACTAAAAAAGAGAACTACAAGCCAATCTCCTACATGAACATACGTGCAAAATTTCTCAGTAACATCCTAGCAAATAGAATACAGCAAATTATCAAGAGGTGTATACACCTTGACCTGGTAGGATTAATCCTGGGGATGCAAGCATGGTTCAAAATGTGCAAATCTATAAATGCAACACACTATATCAATAGAGCCAAATCTAAAAACCACATGATCATCTCAGGTGATGTAAAAAAGCTTTTGACAAAATCCAACACTCATTCATGTTCAAAGTCCTAAAGAAAATTGGAACAGATGGCCTCTACTTCAATCTGATAAAAGTCATCTATGACAATCCAATGGCTAATATATTTCTAAATGCGGAAAAACTGAAATCTTTTACTCTCACATCAGGTACAAGACAAGGATAACCACTAGCACCCTTCCTATTCAATACAGTTCTTGAATTATTAGCTATAGCCATTAGACAAGAGAGAAATAAAGTGAAATAGAATAAATAAAAAAGAAGTTAAATTATCATTATTCACAGGTGACATGATGCTTTAATTGGATGACCCAAAAAACTCCACCAAGGAGCTACTAGTATTGATTCACAAATTCAGTAACATAGTAGGATACAGTCAATACCCTAAAGTCAATAGCATTCCTCTACACACATAACAAGCCCACTGAGAGAGAAATTAGAGAGATAATACCTTTTACAATAGCACTGCAGAAAATGAAATACTTAGGAATTAATGTAACTAAAGGACTGAAAGATCTTTTCAGGGAAAATTACAGTACTCTGAGTAAGTTGATCTTAAAGGATTTCGTAAAATGGAAAGATATCCTCTGCTCCTGGATAGGAAGAACCAACATCATGAAGAGGCCATATCCTAAAATTGTTGCACAGATTTAATACAGCCCCTATCAAACTGTCACCAACATACATCCCAGACCTAGAGAAATTATTCTTAAAACTTATTTGGAACCAGAAAAGACTTAGAATAGTAAAGGCAATCCTGGCCAACAAAGACAAGGCAGGAGGCCTCACAATTCCTGACTTGAAATTATACTAAAAAGCTGCTGTGATAAAATCGACATGGTATTGGCAGCAAAATAGACTTGAGGATCAATGGAATAGATTAGAAGATGCAGAGGCCTCTATGAGCACTCTCAGGCATGGCACCTTTCACAAAGGGGCCTACGATGTTTGATATTCAGACAGATCGGTTGAACCCAACAGCATACGTAACTTAGGTTAACAACCTAAGTTTGCAGACCAAAAATTTGAGAAAAAAAAGGCCTACAACAACAGCCAACATTTTGGCCCTAGCCTTTCAAGGTCTGTAAAGACTGAGAACATAAAAGAACATATTATGTAATGGCATGTAACTTAGGTGTGCCCCAAATTTTCTGATCAAGGAGATTATGGGACCACACAGGATCAATAATGTATAGTATGCCTAAGCGGCTACCTAGAGAGAAAATTTCTCTCAGGCTTTCACAGAAAGAAAATTGTCCAAATAATAGCCATGAGTCATCCAGATGGTTGGCAGTGACAAAGATTCTAAAAGGTGCTATACAATGTTTCAGGGCAAATCCTGAGGGGATTTGACTGACCTTGTCAGATACAAAGTTACATTTTTAGTTATATAGATCTTCCTTTAACTTGGCCTTAACTATCTAGCGCAAAAGTACAACCATAAGGTATAAAAATTAATGCCATATTAATATGCTGAGCTGTAAAAGGTTCAAGTCAACAACTTTTGACAATTGCTAGTTGTACTGATAATCTCCTACTATTAATGAATTCAATTACCTACTGTATTTTGAGTGGCTTCAAGTATGAAAAGGTCCTTTAAAGACTTCTGCAAATACTATTTCTCTAATTGCTCTGGAGCATCCATCTCTGAAAAAATAAAATGAAAATGGGGGATATGTTGGAATCCATAAAGTTAGGAAATCAATCACGTATGTGCAGGTGGGTCTTGAACCAGTGCATAAAGCAAACAAGCTACCTCACTCTTGATGTGAACATCCTGTGTGCTTAAAGTTGACAATAAGTTGATAGGCAACCTAACTTCACAAAAGTGTAAATAAAGGGCCATTTTGTCATAAAATTATATATCTATATCTATATCATCTATATCTATCTATCATCTATCTATCTATCTATCTGTCTGTCTGTCTGTCTGTCTGTCTGTCTGTCTGTCTATCTATCTATCTATCTATCTATCTATCTATCTATCTATCTATCTATCTATCTATCTATCTATCTATCTATCTATCTATATGCATAAGGGAGCTAGGATAGATATACTGGTACTTTCTCTTAGTTTACTGAGAATAAAAGTTTGTACTAATATCGTTTGTTCAATATATCATGCCTGCATCTTGTCCTCTAAATAGCTACTATGAAGACAAAATTGTACAATGTATAAATTATTGTAATCATCCTAGCAACCTGTTTTAAAATTATTTCATTGATTTTTTTGTCCTCATTAAAATGTTTTTTTTTTTTTTTGCGGTACTGGGGATTGAACTCGGGACCCTGTGAATTCTACTGAGCTATCTCCCAAATCCTAAAATGATTTTTTTTTAAAAAAGAAAACCGTGCAAAAAGGACACTGAAGAAAGTCCAGAAAGACAGCATCAAATCATGGATATATCTATATTCATATCTTTATATATACATATATACATAAACATATATAACAATATATATACACATATGTATCATATCATTATATTGTACATTTTATTAGTATATTGCAACATACTATTATATAATGTTATTTATTATGTCACTTACATTATTTTATATGTACCAATATATAATATGCATTATACATACATATATATTTATTTGAGATTTTTCTCTTTTTCCTAAATCTTGAATCCAGGATTTTATGTCTTTGAATAGTTTTGTGAAACTACAAGGCTTCTGGGTTTTAAATGACCAATTGTTAATAATAGCTTGCCTCCTGGATTGGACAGTGAAGAGGACAGAGAGAGATAGCACCATCCTCTTTCTTACTGAAACCACTGCTCTGATCACTTCTGCAGGTTTCCTTCTGTTGTTGTATCCCGTGCATGTAGGTCTCTCAGCAAAAGACTGGTTGTCTGCTCTTGTACAGTGCCTCCTGGAAACCGGCAGGAGCTCCAGGCCTAAGCTGCACACCTTGCCTTGCTATGCTCTTTAAAAAACAAATTCCTGATATTGTTTTAAGGTTTATTGTGTGATCAAATATGAAAAAAGCATTTTACTTTCCAAGAAGCATTTTTTTCATTTGATCATCTTCTCCATAATTTTATTCTTACAACTAAATTGATAACTTTTCACTTACATGTTTTAGATATTTTATACATTTGCTAGCTTCTTGAACTAAATCATTTGATTTCATCTTTTTTCTAAGACATTAACTTGAGCACATAAATTTTTAACTAATAGTTTGGTTAAATTCCACAGCTTATTTTACTTGAAGTTATCAATGTCATGTTCTTTTAAATATTTTCTAATAACAGCTTTCATTTGTGATGTCATGATTCAGATAGAATGCCTATAATTCCAATTTATGTAATTTAAAAATTCTTACTTTTAGTTGTTTGCAACTTAACGTTTAGTTACACATAGACTTGTCCTTTGGTTTTTGTTGTTATGATTTACATAACCCATATATTCTTGAAAAGAATTTGGACTTCTTGGATTCAGAGAGATAGCTCAGTGAAATAAGTGCTTGCCTTGCCAGAACAAGGTACTGAGTTTGATCCCTGATGCTGCCAAAAGAAATTTGGACTTCTTATGAATATTAGGTACAATGACTATGCATTAGATTGTGTCTATATTGTTCATTTTGATATTCAAACATTTTAATATTTAATTCTACCTGATTAATATGAGAAGAAGTACATTAAAATTACTGTAGTTATAGAGCTTTTGTTTCCTGTTTTTTTGTCCTATAAATGTGATTAGGTATATATCAATGTGTTTTAATTCCTGATTAAATGTACAATATTATAAATTATACCTTTACACAATGAAGTCGTTTGTAACAGTAATATATTTTCTTTAAGTATGTTATGATCAGCTTAAATTAGCAAGAGTAGGGCTAGAGAGATAGCTCAGTAGAATAAGCACTTACCTGAGTTCAATTCCTCATAGCCCATAAGTAAAAATAAATAAATAATCAAGAGTAGCTGTCTACTGTTGTTTCTTACAATTGATTTTGCAATATGATAGTTAACCTTTTGTTGTTCTTAGTATTTGACCATGCTTCTAATAAATAGGTTGTACTCAATATAATTCAGGGGATAAAATTGGATAATACTGAATGTTATTTCTTTTTGTTTTATGCTTATTATAATTATCAATATATCTGTAACTAATGCTTTTAATTTTTCTTTCTTCATGGTTGACTTTTTAAATGCTCTCTTTTTTGCTTTTCTTTCCTTTATTCAGCCTTTTTAGATTTTTAAATTTATTGTCCTCTTTCACTGGTTTAGAAGTTATATTTGTATGCTTTTAGTGCTAGCCCTTAATTTGAAACATTCATAAGTAAATTCTAAAGCTAATCAAAATGCCTGATTTTCCTTCTACAACTGAAGCATTTACTAAGGGATGAAAGGAAAGTCAAATATGCGAGCAAAGATAGTTTCTTAGTATACAATGAGTGAGAGTATCTAAAGCTACATCTTATCAGGGAGGTTGGAGGGGCACAGAAATACTGTCATCAAAATCATACCTCTGAGACTAGAGGAGTCTTTCCAGGCTGGGAGGAGGGGGAATAGAGCCTTCTGCTCTCTTTAGCTCCAAGGACCCAGGCTCAGGGTAGTGCTAGAATGGATTGTTGATCTCCTAGTTTATGGGACCTTATCCAGACTTACAAATGATTTTCTTTTTCATACTCAGAACATGGAATCAGTAGGGACTTACCAAACCTCTTGACCATGAAGACAGAAGAAAAGGAAATCTGTTAATTCAGTTCTATCTACAAATAATCCCTTTCTGTATAGATTTGCATTGAACAGAACCTCAAACCAGTGAGACAAAAATAAAGCAAAATTAAAAGCTAAGCATCCTTTAAAGGAGAAATGACAATTTGCTGTCAGAAATTAAACTGTAAAAGAGCATTTCAAAAAAAATCCCTGCAGTCCTTGAACATTTTAATTTATGTAGAGCCTATTATATATACTTAATTAAGAAAGTATTGGGCCAGCCAGATAGCACAAAATCTGCCAGATATCTCAGGACCAGCCAAGTATCTAAAGCTAAGGCTCCTGTTTAGGCAGAAACATGGACCAGGGTTCAATCTCCAGCTTGCCTTTGCAACTCTGCCCCCAGAGTGCACTGAGACACAACTGAAACTGAGTGTGCTGGCACAGACTTGTAATCCCAAGGTTCGGGAGGCTGAAAACAAGAGGATAACTACGAGTCCAATCTGTGTGGCAAGACCCTGTATGCACTGTACTAAATACATAAAAAGAAAATATTGTTACATGCAGAATAGAAATTAAATGTTTGAATTCATGTGAAAATGTATTTAGTATAATGCTCCCCCCAAACAAAACAAAAAACCAAAAGAAAAGCATTAAGGATATGTCATTAAACTTTCTTTTTTTCATTGAGGATATTGCTGGGTATCAAGGTGGTGGTAATTTTTGCTTTGGCACATTGGGAAGCTTGAGTAGGAGACAAAATGTAGGGTCTTGCCTTCAAGTTTAGCACTCCTCTCCTGGAGCTACATCTTATCAGGGAGGTTGGAGGGGCACAGAAATACTGTCATCAAAATCATACCAATTCCCAGTGGAAAACTGAAGGTCAGGCACCCTGAGAATGGTTTTCAAATTAATTATATGCTCAATCTAACAAGTTGAGTGGTGAGAACTATTAAGTAGTAAATAATACTTTTAAGATATTATACTGCATAATTGAATAGATGTGAGTAAATTATGACTGTTACTGTTCCTTCATTACTAAAATGTAGATCATATAATGAATAGTCCATATACATTAAAGTATAATAAAAAATACTTTAAGAAACTATGCTCTATGTTCTTTTGAAAATGCATGTGCTGTGTTCTGTGCTTATCCAGTTTCTGCTGGGCACTTTCTAGTGAATCCTAGTCTATTTTGCCATAGGTGGAAATCACTATATTTTATGGCACTGTGTAAGACACTGAAATTAATATTTTCCATGAAACAATTTTATTTGTGAATTCCCAACAAAGTACTAACATCTTTTGACACCTTTAGAGGTTATAGGACATAATATTGTTGGGGTCAGAAAATTTTATTTTATTTACTTTTTTTTCATAATTTTATTGAAGAAGAAATAGCAATGAGACAGTTTCAAATTAAATTAGTGGAACAGATTCAGTAATTAATACACTGCATATTGTTTTATTATTTGTTGTAAGGGTGCGGACATGATATTCTATTTACAAACACTATTAGAGCAGATCCCTCTATCCATTGAATAAAGAGAATGTAGTTGTATACCTATCATTTTTTAAGCTGAATTATAATACAGTTTCAGTAATTAATACTTTTTACATTGTTATCCTCCTAGTGGTTACCCATAGTACAAGAAGCAGACAGGATATCCTGTCCAAACATTATTAGTGCAAATCTCTCTTCTCATAGAATTATGTGAAAGTAGCTGCATATTTATCCTAACTGTTCTTTATATACAAATACAGAATGGTCCTTATTTGTATCCCCTTTTTTGTTTAGTTCTGTCAGAGATGGGTATTGTATTTTCATTCAATTATTAAAGGTTCTTGAATTCAGTGAAACACTCCAACACAATCCAATAGTCCACAATAGTAGTCAGTTATCCAAAGAAGTTGTTGACCAGAGCCATTTACAGCTCAGCATATTATTATGCCTTTACTCTATATATCTGGTTTTTATACTTTCTGTTGCATGGTTAAGATAGAGATAAAGCAAGATATAGTCAGTCAAGTCCCCTCAGGGTTTATCCTGCAACCCTGTACCTTACTCTGTAGATCCTTTGTGTCAGCCATGTGGTTGAGTCATGGCTGTTGCTTGACCAATTTGCTCTCTGTGAAAGCCTGTGAGAAAGTTTTCTCTCCATGTGACTCTCCTTAGGCACACTATAGATCATTGATCCCATTCTTCTGTGGTTACATAATCTCCTTCATCAGAAAATTTGGGGCATAACTGAGTTACATGCTGTTACAGTACAGGTTCTGTTATGTCCTGAGTCTTCACTGACCTTGAAAGGCTAGGACCAAAATCTTGGTTGACTTTGCAGCCCTTTCATTTCTCCAATTTTTGATCTGCAAACTTAGGTTGTTAACCATCCAGAAGAGAAGCCAATTATTACCCTTCAACATGTACAGTTCAGTTTACCTTACTATCTGTCTAAATATCAAGCATTTTAGGCATAACATGGAATAGATATTTTCCATCAAGTACTGATGTATCAAATTTTAAGTTCTTATAGAAAGTGAGGAAAAAATTTAAGAAAATAGTACTATACACATATCATTACACAGAAATCTGCTATAAGGCTGTATATGGTTAGATTTCTAAATTTCTGAGGTCAGAATATTTTAAATATATCAAAGGTTTTAAACAGTAACAACAGAAAAACATTTGTCTTAGAGATGATAGTATGACAGTATAAACTCTTAGGGCAATGTAAGTGGCCAGGGAATAAAGTTTTTGCTAATATGGACAGTGTAGTTTATTCGTCAAATCATGGTATATCAACACGGAAAAAATAAATACACACTTATGTAAAATTAGCATTGAATGGATATTCTAATCTGGAAATATGTATATATATATACATATATATATATATACATATATATATATATATATATATATATATATATATAGTTACTATTTATATAGTAACTAACCTTGATAACATGTATGTGAAAGAAGAATCCCAAAATTTAATTCAGAATTCAGCAGTAAAAATTAAAATATTAAATTTGGTTTCAAATACTTGTTTATGATATTAGAAGCAAACATCTCTGTGTCCTTAAGTATGCAATGAAAGACTTAAATATATATTAAATTTGTGAGATTGTAGTTTATAAAATTATGTTTCATATGATGACCCCAATGCCGACAAGATTGGAAATCAACAATATACTGTGCTTACTTGGGAATAAAAATTGAATCAATGTACTATATAGTGACATTTTAAACAATAAAAACATAGCATAAATAATATTTGGACTAAGCAGAAAAACTGTGTAAATTAGAATTTTAGTGGATTTCAGATAAACCTTTTCTTCTTGTATAGTTTTTCAGTCTCAGTTGATTTTCTTTTTTTCCTTTTCCTAACAATTCTAACTGTATACGTAAATTAATAGCTAGGCTAATTATACTTGTTATCCACCAGTTCTTCCAATTGTTTGCACATCCATCAATGACCTTTTATATTTCCAGAATTTTGAATTAGATTTTTTCACACTATATGAGTTTCGAGTTTATAAATGACAAATTTCAAGCAACATGAGTTCTAATTTAGCCTTTACCACAATTGTGGTTTGCCACTTTTCTTCCAAGAATAAATCATTAACCCCATCTAAGTGGAAGAGTAAAAGTTTGTTCTTTCTATTGTTGAGTGAATGAATTGTAGTAAAGTAATTCTCTTCAGTGATAAGCGGTACCATCAATTGCCCTTTTGCTTATCCAGTCTTTGTTTGGCACTTGCTAGTGAAAAGGCACAGCAGGGATGTTATACGCTTCCCTTTGTCTCCTGCTATTCTTTTTGGAGAAAAGAGCTTTAAATGGTTTGATTATTCAATAGAAATCAACTACATCATCTGTCATTTAAATTGTTTTTAAACTACAGAAAAACTGATTTCCTCAAGATTTAGTGAAATATGTATAAGCTGTTTTGCGCTGGTTTATGGGATTTTTATTAGCCTATGTTCTTACCTTCCCAACTCATCTTAAAAATGTCGTAGTGAAAACTCTAGGAAACATTCCAGAAAAAAAAAATTACCTATAGTTATAAAAGTTTATTTTTCTGACAAAAGTATTTCATATTTTAAAACCAAGATAGGGTGAAGAGCAAAAGTGTCAAAACTATTCTAATACATAGCATTTTTATCATTGCTAGCTAGTTTTTTATAATTTGAGTTGGTGCACTTAATTTAGAAAATGTGGAAGAAAATGAATTGCTAAGCTCTATTACCACAGCAATGCTAAAAACAATTTTCTTGTTTGCTTTGCTTATTTTTGACAATGTAGGGTGTTCTCGGATTTACAGGGTTAGAAATCTTTGCAATAAAGCAGGTGCTAAAATTTTGCCTTTCACCATGAAATTTGTTCCACTCTTCTTAAGAAACATCACACACTTGTAAAAGGATTTTAACAACATGTCTTTCAAAATGAAACAATGCAATTCTATCCAAAGAAGAGAACACTGACTGGTAATGAGGTGTGAGAAGTTTCCAATAGCTTGGTGTGGGACCAAGGTTAATATAATTATGGACCACAAACCCCAAGAAATCATTCACTCTCTTACATCCCAACTACCAGCCTGCAATAAAAGGGGGTCTTTCAGTTTTCAGTGCTCTAATTTAAAATGATCTATTGATTTGGACCAGAGAGAGATAAATATGCTGAGGACTTGAGGCTGGCTCCAAGTGACAATGAGCAGGACTGAAGGAATGTAGCTGTGTCACGGGCAGTCTTCTTCCTACAAAAGGCTGTGGTAAAAGCTGTGACTTTAAAGAACAATGGGTAAGATTGGAAGAGGGAAGTTATTCTTGTGGCCCCTGAGAAACTGCATTAAAAGGATGTCAGAAGCTACAGAGAAGACTTATACAAGTGAATAAAGGATGGGTTCTTTGCATTTGAAGATTGAAGTAGGAGCCAGAGAAAATTACACAACTTTAGGAACAGCGGAAGTTTTACCTTCTTAAGCTGAAATACAAACAAAATCTAGAACAACCGAAAACTGTGGCAAGAAAGAAAACTTTTCAAATGGATATTTTCATATCTGTTGTAATTAACAATAGCATTGTTTCTATGTATTTCTGTGTTCTATAAGTGCCTTCACATTTTTTACTGTATTAGGCACAAATATGCATACACATGTTTTGTAAATAATTTCTGTTATAATTATACATGAAAAACTACATATACTTTTTGGTTTTGAGACAAGCTTTAGAAAACTGATAACTAAGTTACAAAAGTCCCTTGTTTTTGAGGCAAAATGCATTTAATACTACACTAGTATATCAATCTGAGTATGCATTGGTATTTAAATTTGTTACATGTGACATTAAAGAACTTTGACTCTAGCAGATTTTTCAGGGACCACCTCCCTAAATGGTAGAGGAGAAAGTAACATATTTTCCTTGCTCCAGAATAAAATAAGAAACACTTGATATTTATTCTGTTATTGAGTCAGTATAGATAGGTGCAAATGTTTAGATCATGATTATCTTACTTGCCAGACACTCTTTTGAGTAATTAAGAATCATTAATAATTACAAATACAGATGAAATACCCTCTCACTCTCTCATCACTATCATTTTCCTGCTCCCTTATTCCACAAAGCCCTTCTCTATAGGGTGCCATCAGATTTGTAAGTAATTTGAAGTAAATAACTTGAATTTCTCACTTCTTTTTTTAAAAAAAAAGAATATGAAAGAGTAAATAAAAAAAAAGCCATGAGAAACTTGACAAAATTTCATTAAACAAAGTAATAGGAATTCAACAATGGTTGCTTTATTCCATTGTGTTATCTTGAAATTAGTTGTTTAACTTACCAGATATAAACCTGCAAAATTGGTTTAGAAACAAAACTAAACAAGAACAAAAAGTTATGAGAAATTATAAGGATGAAAAATATAACAAGAAAAAAATTAAGCCTTAACAGTTCCTTTCAAAAGACCAATAGAAATCAGATGTACAATTATCCAATCTATCCTGCATATATAAAGAAATATGTCATTTTCCCTTTTTTCTTTTGTCTTTTTCCTCATCCTAGTTTTTCCCTTCCATTAAACAAATTCTTTTTCTTTCAAGGTATCTATTGTACCTTTCAGATTTTATTTAGTCTTTCACATTTTCACACTAGAGAGACAATACAATGTTTGCACATGCAGGTCTGATTTAGTTCACTGTCTAATACAGTCTTTAGTTGCATCCATTTACCTACAAAAGCCTCAAATTTATCTTATTTATATCTGAAGAATACTCCATTGTATAAAACTACCACATACTTTTTTGTTTTTTATCCATTCCTCAGTTGATGAGTATTTGAGTTGTTTCCAAGATTTGGCAGGCAATAAATATATGAGAAAGTGTTCAACATCATTTGTCATTCAAGAGACCCAAATTAGGGACTACCTACTCGGGCCCTCCTCCTGTCTTCTCTCAGTCAGGAGCTTTCTTTCCCTCTGTAAATATATTCTGCTTATAAAAAAGAGACGCAAATTAAAACAACGTTGAGATACCATCTTGTGCAAGAAGAATAGCTATCATCAAGAAGTCAACAAATAACAAATGCTGGAGAAGCTGTGGAGAAAAAGGAACCCTTGTCGAATGTTGCTGGGAGTGAAGGGTGGTACAACTATCATTGAAACCAGTACAGAGATTCCTCAAAAAGCTAGAATTGGAACTCTCTCATTCAAGCCAATTTTTCCCCTCTTAGGGATTTTTCCAAAAGAACTGAAATCATCACACCACTGTGATATATGTTCACACATTTTCACTTTTGTCTCTTGAAGCACAAGTAAATTATAGAGACAGTCCTGAGAAAACAAAAAGCAAGTATGCCTTCAGCTTAGTACCTAAGGTCATACATGAAAACGGAAAGAATACCATGATTTTGAAGGATTTTGTAACATGTTAACAAGTCCATGGCCCTACATCAATAAGAACCTCACTGTAACTCTCACCTGCCAAGTACGTAGCTATGATTCTGACCTATGACTTTTCTCTGAGTAGAATGTGAATATTAAAATCTAGTGTCATTGCTGTTTTTTATTGTCTGTGTATAACTATATTGTCTGCCATTTACCTTTTATCTTTATGGTATGTATATGTATCACATAAACTAAGAAATACGCTGTGTGTGATAACATGCACCTATAATCTCACTGCTTGGAAGGCTGAAAACATGAGGATCACTACGAGTCTGAGCTATGTAGTGAGACCCTGTAGACGCTGTACCAAATACAAAAAAGAAAAATAAACTCAGAAGTGTGCAACAAAAGCAGCAGTCTGCCACCACTGACCTCTCTAGCTCCCACTCCATGAGTAAATCCATTTTAACAATGCTACTGGCTTTTTAGTGTTACAAAGATAGTTTTAAAATATAAATATAATTGTATTGTATAATTTTTAAATTATATGATTAAAATTAGACATAGAAATCATAATTGCTATCTTCATATGTACATTGTATTGTGTCATGTTTACATATTCAGTCTTTTCTCTTCTCAATTGCATAGTATTCTTTTCAAGTATGCCAAAACGTATGCAATAAACTTGTATATGTGATCATTTCATTTTTGAAGTTAAGTATGCTGTTTTATGATGTGATACTATTCAAGAATTATTAATAATTTATTTTAATGTTGTATAAAACTACTGTAGACCATTTATATAGTCAATTAAATAGGTCAGTGCTCTATGTGATTTTTTTTGTTTTATATTTTAGGGTCTACAGGGTGTTCAGGGTCTCACTTACTACATTGGACTTGTAGTGATCTGCCTATTTACAGCCTCCCAAGATCTGGGATTATCAATTGCAGTCTTAATGTGCCCTGGAGAGGGAGGCAGAATGGCAGGCCTGGGGATTGAATCCCCAGCCCCAGTGCCTACTTGGAAGTGCTTTAATCCACTAAGCTATTTGACCAACCCTTTCTTTTTTTTCTTTTGTTTTTATATTATAATGTTTCTGGTACATAATCAATAAATTTATGAAGGTAGCTGATAAATGTTTATGACATATTTAATATTTTTGATATTTAGTTCCCCTCTTCTTCTCCCTCCTCCCAACAATTCAGTCTTCATATGATTTGCCAAATATCTATCTCCCTATTTCTTATTGTCTTTTTTTCTCATCACCTTATTTATTCTATTTTGGGTTTTTAGTATAGGGCAAACCAAATACTTTTAAGCATGTGTCTGACTTATTTCACTTAGCATTATGATCTCAAGATGTGTCCATTTTGCTACAGATTCAAATTTACGTTTATTTTTGGCAGTGTAATGTTCCATTGTATGGAAATGCCAAATTTTCTTTATCCACTCATTACTGATGGACATACAGGCTGCTTCAGAGTTGTGTTACATATTGTGTTGGTATAAACATGTGTATGTATGTATCACTGTAGTATGCTGCCCTTAACTTTTTTAGGAAGACATCTAGAAGGATAATATCTAAGTCAAATGGAACTACTAGGTTTAGGTTTTTGAAGAGTCTGCATACTGATTTCTTTGCTGGTTGTACTCGTTTACATTCTCACCAACATTCCCATTTCCTCAGCCCTTGCCATCATTCTTTGATAGCCATTCTTCCTGTGAGAAAAGAAATTGCTTTTTCTTCTATTTTGTATGTACGGATACAAACGGGTCCCTCATTTGTATCTCCCTTTTTGCTTAGTTATGTCAAGAAAGGGTATTCCATTGCCATTTAAATATTATAGGTATGCAAACTCAGTAAAAGAATTCAATATAGTCCAGTAGTCCTTAAGAGTAGTGGGCTATCTGCAGGACTAACAGTGTCAGAAGTTGTTGACTTGAGCTCTTTATAGCTCAGCAAGTTAATATGGCTTTACTTTCCATATCTTGTTTCTACACTCTTCTGTTGGATGGTTAAGACCAAGATAAAGTAAGACCTGTATAACAAGAAATGTAACTTTTGTACCTGACAAGGTCAGTCAAATCCCCTGAGGATTCAGCCTGAAACTCTGTATGGCAGTTTGTAGAGCCTTTGTCAGTGTCAGCCATGTGGATGAGTCATTGCTGTTGTTTGAACAATTTGCTCTCTGTGAAAGCCTGAGAGAATGTTTCCCTCCATGTGACTCTCCTTAGGCACACTCTACATCATCAATCACTTTCCTCTGTGGCCCCACAATGTCCTTGATCAGTAAATTTGGGACACAACTGAGTTGCAGGATGTTAAAGTACAGGTTCTCCTATATCCTGAGTCTTCACTGACCTTGAAAGGCTAGGGCCAAAATGTTGGCTGTCCTTGACTCCCTTCTTTGAGGAAAGAAATCTTAAAGTTGTATTAATTTTCATTTCTCTAATGATCAACAATATTAAATATTTATTTATGTATGTATTGGACATTTCTAATTCTGCTGTTAAGTGTGACACATACATTCATTTCACTACCTTTTTCACTTACTCATTTGTTCACTTAGACATTCATTTCACTTAATAATTTTTATTGTTTTTTTATGGTGTCTAAGATTTTTTGAGACCTATATACATTGTAGCTGATAGTGGAGTGTCTGAGTAATATCATTTTTCCTCTTTTGTACACTGTCCTCTCATTTTGTGTACTTTTTTTCTGTATAGAAGCTTTTAAATAAATATGTTCTATTTGTTGATTCTTGGCATTATTCCTGGGGAATGGGGTTCTTTTCAGAAAATCCTTCTTTTTGCCTATTGCTTAGAGTTTTTCTTATTTTATCCTGTAGTGGGTCATTTTTCTAACTTAACATTTAGTTCTTTGATGCCTTTTGATTTTAGTTTTTGATACAGTGAAGATATACTTCTAGACTATCTTTTGCATATGCACAACCAGGTTTCCTAATGCTATTTATTAAATGTACAAACTTATCTGCAGAGGTCTTGTCAAAGATCTAATAGTTGAATGTACTTTGGGTTATTTCTGCATCCTCTATTATGTTCCACTGTTCCTAATGCCTATGCTTTGTGGGAGTCTACTCTGGTCATTACTGAAGTTTATAACATAACTTCAAATTTGTGATGATGATGCATTGCTTTTATTACTATATTACTTAGTTTGTTTGGTTTTTTTGTTTGTTTGTTTTGTTTTTTTATTGCTAGGAAAAGATACCCAATGTCAAAAATTAAGGATAGAAAGGTTTATTTTTCTCACAGTTGGTGGAGAATTTAGTGCATACATGGCTGGACCCAAGGCAGGCTGGTATGACAGAAGGGCAACTATTCATGGTGGTGGGATTGTTGCTTTTGTGTTTGCAAAAGCAACAAGAGCAAAAACAAAATCAATAAAAGGGACAAAAGTATTGCAACCAAAGAAAGGATAAGAGTAAGCCTCTTTTCTTCCCTTGTATTGTTTGCAGGCTGCCCACCCTAGGGAAGGTCTTCTATACTCTAGAAAGTAGAACTGTTGAGCTACTTAGTTTAGTTTCTAAACTTCTCAAATTGACACAATGAATTAATCACTAGAATATACATGGGGACAACCCACTCAAGGTTCCCTTCTGTCCCTCTCTAGGACAGGAGATTTTTTTCCCCAATAAATATGTTTTCTTAAAAAAATATTCTCTATGGTATAAATAGTTGCCTTAGAGCATGTATTGCACACCCTAGGATGTAGATCTCTTGAATCATTTGGTGAAGTTAATATACTCAAGTTAACATAATCCTTCAACAATTATACCAGGCTTACTTTTTTTTTTTTTTTTTTTAATTTGTTTTTCTGGTAACATTTCAACTACTTTCATGAGAAAAAGTAGGGATGATAAGTATCTTTGTCTTTTTCCCAATGCTTTCAGATTTTTCACATTTAAAATTATATTAGGATCCCCTGCCCTCAAGCCCGCCAAGCAAGTGGGAATTTCTCCTACTCTCTTGGCACTGGTTCAGTGAATGTGTGTTGAGTCTGTGGGAGAACATTTGGCTTCTTCCTGTGCCTGCAGGGATATCTGGAGCCCCCACCCACAAGTCCACCAACCGAGCGACCGGCCTGAGACCTCCAGACTGACTATCTCAGCAACCCTGGTTTGGTGATTCTGTGGGAGAGACTTTGGCTTCTCCCCGTGCCCACAGGGATATCTGGAGTGCCTTCCCTCAAGCCCAAACAGCAAGAGAGGATTTTTCCAACTCTCCAGGCCCCTGATCCATGCTTGTATGATTGGTTGAGTGCGTTGGAGAGCCTTTAGCTTCTCCCTGCATGATCCGTGCCACGCAGAGCCCCAGGCTCCAAGACCTCCGAGCTAGAGATAGGCCTGAGACACCCCAGACAGGCCTGCACTGCAACTCCCCAGAGCCTCAGCCCCCAAACGTGCCACAGGAGTGAGAACTTTTGAAACTCGCTGAGCGTGATACAGGCTCTCCCAGTCTGGTGTGTGTGAGGGAGAGCTTCTGTGCTCCCCAGTGCTCCCCAGACCAGGGACCTAACAGAGGGGAAGCACAAGCTCACAGTTGTATGTGAAGGGCTGCACCTAAAAGGAACTGAGCACAATAGCTAGATCCTGGCCAGGCATAACTGGACAATCTCAAGCTGAATAGAAGTAAAGATTCTAGCAAAATTATCAAAACTGAACCAAGAAAATGTAACAACTCTCAATAAGCCAGTAACAGCCAACAAAATACAAAGCGTAAAAAAAGCCTGCTGACAAAGAAAAGTCCAGGTCCTGATGGATTCACAGTTGAATTCTACAAGAAATTTACAGAAGATATAATCCCTACACTCCCCCAACTCTTCAGTGAAATTGAAAAGGAAGTAGTCCTCCCAAAATGATTTCTGGAGGCCAATAACATACTGATTCCAAAACTAGAAAAAGACAAAACCAAAAAAGAGAATGATGGGCCAGTCTCCCTCATGAACATAGATGCAAAAATCCTCAATAAACTACTAGCAAGCAGAATACAGAAAATCATCAAGAAGATCCTACACCTTGACCAGTAAGATTCACCCCAGGGATGCAAGGATGGGTCAATATTCAAAAATCTATAAATGTAATACAGTACATTAATAGACTGAGATCAAAAAACTAAATGATCATCTCAATTCATGTAGAAAAAGCTTTTGACAAAGTCCAACACTCATTCATGTTCAAAACCCTACAGAAATTTGGAACACATGGACTCTACCTCAATTCGATAAAAGCCATCTATGACAGCCCAACAGTTAATATAATTCTAATTGGGGAAAAACTGAAATCCTTTACTCTTAGATCAGGTACAAGACAAGGATGTCTGCTATCATCCCTCTTATTCAATATAGTTTTATTGAATTAGCAACACCCATTAGAAAACAGGCATAAATAAAAGGAATATGAAAAGGTAAAGAAGAAGTTAAAATATGACTATTTGCAGATGATACTTTACTTGGAAGACCGAAAAACCTCCACCAAAAAGCTACTAGAATTGATACAGAAATTCAGTAGCATAGCAGGATACAAAGTATACACTAAAAATTCAATAGCATTCCTCTATACTTAAAACAAACACACTGAGAGGGAAACTATAGAAACAATACCTTTTACAATAGCACCGCGGAAAATGAAATACCTTGCAATTCACTTAACCAAGGAAGTGAAAGATCTTTTCACAGAAAATTACAACATCCTAAGGAAAGAGATTATAGTAGATTTCAGAAAATGGAAAGATATTCCCTATTCCTGGAAGAACCAAAATCGTGAAGATGGTCATACTCCCAAAATTGCTGTACAGATTTAATGCAATCCCTATCAAACTGCCACCAACATACCTCCCAGACATAGAGAAATTGTGCCTAAAATTTATTTGGAACAGAAAAGACCAAGAATAGCAAAGTCAGTCCTGGCCAACAAAGACAAGGCAGGAGGCATCACAATTCCTGAATTGAAATTATACTAAAAAACCACTGTGATAAAATCAACATGGTATTCACAGCAAAATAGACTTAAGGATGAATGGAATAGATTAGAAGATGCAGAGGTCTCTGTGAGCGCACTCAGCTACCTGATCTTTGACAAAGGAGCCAAATCTGCTTACTGGAAGAAAGATAGCCTCTTTAACAAATGGTACTAGAAAAACTGGCTGTGTACATGCTGAAAACTAAATCTTGACCCAGATCTATCACCATACACTAAGCTAAAGTCAAAATTGATTAAATATCTAAATATTGAAATAGAAACACTCAATCTCCTAGAATTGAAAATAGGAGGAACTCTATATGGGGTGGGCAAAGAGTTCAAGAACAAACATGTATTCACATGGGAAGCACTTGAAAGAACTGAAGATTGGCATCAACTCTTTTTGAGGAGTTTTTGAACATCAAAAGAAATTGTCAACAAAGTGAAAAACAACCCACAAATTTCGAAAAAATCCTGATTAATAAGCATTCAGACAAAGGCCTACTCTCTAGAATATATAAGGAACTGAGATGTATTAGGGCCCTCAAATTTAAAGACCCAATCAAGAAATGGGCATCTAAGTTGAATACACACTTCTCAGAGCACAAAATTAAATAAGCAAATAAATACATGAAAAAATGCTCCACATCACTAGCCATCTGTGAAATGCAAATTAGAACAACACTGAGATACCATCTCACTCCAGAAAGAATGGCTATCATAAAGAAATCAACCAACAACAAATGTTGGAGAGGATGTGGGGAAAATGGAACACTTCTTCCCTGCTGGTGGGAATGTAGACTAGTGCAACCATTTTGGAGGTCAGTGTGGAGACTCCTCAAAAGGGTAGCACTGGAAATCTCATTCAAGCCTGCTATTGCCCTACTGGGATTTTTCCCAGAGAAACTGAAAACATCATATCATATTGATATATGTGTACCTATGTTTATAGCAGCACAATTTGTTATAGCAAAATCTTGGAAATAACCAAGATGCCCGTCACATGAGGAATAGTTGAAAAAGATGTGGTATTTCTATATAATGCAATATTACCCAGCTATAAAGAATGACAAACTTGATGCATTTATACTGAGGTGGATGCCATTTAAACATATACTTATAAGTTATATAAACCAGATGCACATATGCAAATATATAGTTTCCCTAGTGTAAGAAGTCAAAAGAAGAAATATAAATAGAATTGTATAACAACAAACAAAAAGAATTTAGTGAGATAGGGTAAACTGAACTGTACATGTTGAAGGGTAATAATCAGCTTCTCTTCTGGATGGTTAACATCCTAAGTTTGCAGATCAAAAATTGGAGAAATAGAAGGGCCACAAGGTCATCCAGCATTTCGGCCCCAGCCTTTCAAGGTCAGTGAAGACTCAGGATATGGGAGACCCTGTACTGTAACTTCACAGAACTCATTTGTGCCCCACGTTTTCTGCTCAAGGAGATTATGGAGCCACGGAGAAATGTGATCAATGATCTGTAGTGTGCCTAAATAGAGTCACATGGAGAGAAAGCTTTCTCTCATGCTCTCACAGAAAGCAAACTTGTCAAGCAATGGCCATGACTCATCCAAGTGGATGACACAGACAAAGGATCTACAGAGTAAGGTACAGGATTACAAGATAAACCCTGAGGGGACTTGATTGACCTCATGAGATACAAAAGCTACATTTTTTGTTATATAGGTCTTGCTTTATCTTGGTCTTAACCATCCAGCAGAAATATATAAAAATGAGGTATATAAAATAAGCCCATAATAATAAGTTGAGCTGTAAATGCTATAGTTAACAATTTGTTCAGATAAATCACTATTATTCTGGACTGTGTTTGATTGTGTCTCCGAGTTCAGGCACCTACAATTGTTGAATGATGATGGAGTGCCCATCTTTGACAGCACTAGACAAAAAAAGCAGGATACAAATGAAGAACCATGATGTGTTTGTATAAATAGTACAGTTAGGATAAATATGCAGTACTTCTGCATAATTCTATGAGAAGCAAAATTTGCACTAATAGTAGTTTTATAGGATATTATGTCAGCTTCTAGTACTATGGACAACTGTTAGGAAGATAACAAGATAGAAAGTATTAATTATTGAAACTGTATTATAATTCAGCTTTAAAAAACTAGGATACCTAGCTAGCTACATTCTCTTAATTCATTGATTAGAGGCATCTGCTCTAATAGTGTTTGTAGGTACAATATCATGTATGCTCCTTGTACAACAACAAACCACTATGAAAACAATATGCACTGTATTAATTATTGAATATGTCGTGTTAATTTGATTTTTAACAGTATCATTCCTCTTTGTTCTTCAATAAAAAATGAAAATAAAATAAAATTATGCTAGCATTGAGCCCGGTGTAGTGGCATATTCCTGCAATCATAGCACTTAGTAGGCCGAGACAGGCGTATCGCTGTCATTTTGACTCCAGCCTGAACTGCATAGGAAAACTCCTTCTCAAAAACAACATCAACAATGCCGGGCGTGGGGGCGCATGCCTGTAATCCCGGCACTCGGGAGGCTGAGGCAGGAGGATTGTTGTGAGTTCGAGACCAGCCTGAGCTACAAAGTGAGCTTAAAGCCAGCCTGAACTGCATGGAGAGACCCTGTCTCAAAAAGACAAAAAAAAAAAAAAAAAAAAAAAAAAAAAAAAAAAAAAAAAAAAAAAAAAAAAAAAAAAAAAAAAAAAAAAAAAAAAAAAAAAAAAAAAAAAAAAAAAAAAAAAAAAAAAAAAAAAAAAAAAAAAAACATCAACAATGAAAAAATACATTTATATTGGAAGTAGGTTTGGTTAAAATATCTCTCATCAGATTTATATAGGGTCCTTTAATAACTATTTTCTTCAGGAAGAATGTTAGATTTCTGTCAAAGACTTTTTCTTTGCCTGTTGAATGAACCATGTGATTTTTGTCCTTGCTTGTCTTTATGTGATACATTTCTTTTTTTTTTTTTTTTTTTTTTGACATGTGTATGTTGAGCCATGGTTCCATTCCTGGGATGAAGCCAATTTGTTCTTGTATACATTTTTTGATAATTTGTGGCATTTTGCTTGTCCTTCCATTGTTAAAGGTTTTTGCTCTCATTAAAGAGATTGTTGGGTCATTTTCCTTTCTCGTTCTGTCTTAGTTTTCAGAAGTAGTGTATTGCTATCTTCAAACAATGAGTTTGTATGTACACTTATTTCAGTTTCATTAAAGGAGTATCGGGATCACGTCCTCCCAAATGGCCTTGTAGAATTAATCTGTGTATCTAGCAAATTTCAGGCTTTTTGTTTCTCTCCATTTTATGTATTTGGTACAGGATCTCACTATGGACTCCAATTTCTCCTCACCCACCTTCAAAACACTGGAATTCAGTGAAGCTGCATATCTTTCCATTTCTCTTCACATCAGACTTTGTATTTTACCTCTAAATCCATTTTACTGCTTCCTTTAAGCCAAGATATTGAGATCCTGATACAGTGGCCACCTCTACAGTGGCCCCCTCTCTGGTTTTCGTACTTCTTCTTTGTGATACTTTTCTTGTGACTACATTTGTTTGTGTGAGACAACAGGGTTGCATCAAAGTTCATCTCATTATTTTGTTCCTTAATTTTTTCTTGATCATAATTTCAATTAAAATATCATCAGTATACCGCAGAGATCTAGACAAAATATTACTAAAATTCACCTGGAACCAGAACGGAAGTATAATAACAAGGGTAACGGTGTGAAGGCAGGAGGCATCATAGTTTCTAACTTGAAATTATACTACAAAGCTATTGTGATAAAATCTGCATGGCATTGCAAAAAACAGACCTGGGCAATAATGGAACAGATTGGAAGATGCATACACAACTACAAACACATTCAGGCATCTTATATTTAACAGTGTTCACTGGAAGAGACATAGCTTCTGTAATAAATATGCTGAAAAGTACAAGCCAATGACGAAAACTAGATCCATGTCTATCACCATGCACTAAACTAAGGAAACATAGATGAAATACTTAAATACTAAAAAACAGAAACATTAAATCTACTGGAGGAGATAGTAGGTAGAAATCTTGACAAGAGAGTGGTAGGTGGAGAGTTCAGAAACATTAACCAACTGTGCAGAAAATACTTCAAAGAATCAATGACTGGGATGTCATCTTTTTGAAAAGTTTCTGCATATCAAAGAAACTGCCAACAGAGTAAAAAAGAAAATCCACGAACTGGAGAAACATTTATCTGTCTGTTTCTTTCTTTTTTTTTTTTTTTTTTTTTTTTTTTTTTTTTTTTTTTTTTTTTTTTTTTTTTGTT